>DWDT01001519.1:0-15679 GCA_018245595.1 Microceris scylla | reverse complement strand
AAGATAAACCCAAAAACACTGCCCGAACTAGGGATCGAACTCAGGATCTCTTGTTCAGCTGTTGCACTTGCAGCCATTAGCCCAACGAGGCAGAAGATTAGACTTTTATATTATTATTTTATTTATATGACTATCGAATAGCTATGAAGGCTCGGACACTTCGTGACAGCTTTGAGGTCTTAGCGTCCATTCTTTAGTAAATTTATTTTTCATACGTACCTACCTTATTGCATAGTTACATAAACTTCAACAAACCATGGCCAGTGTTGGTGTTGCCATAAAGGATGTATTACAACCTTTATAAAGGATAGTTTATCACATCACCTCCATATACGTGTAGTCATCAATCGAATAACTAATTTGAAATAAATATATTTTAAACAATAAAGCTACAGTAATGAGATGATTCATCTACATCAATATCATTACCGTCATCCTGTGCTCCATCCTCGTCATCAGCATCATCATCGTCATCATACAAATAGTTTAAGACCACTTTGCAATCTACAAAGGTTTTCAGCGTTACAGCAGGAGTCATTTTAATCTTAAAAATACATATCCTTCAGGAAACAAAGAGGTACGCAATAGAATTTGGACACCGATAAATTCTAAACCACTAAGCTATCGCTAAGATAGGAACATCACGCCTTTAATCCCCGAAGAGGTAGGCAGAGGAGAATTTCACCCCTACGCTATAACTCTTTAAGTCAATACCATCAATTTCATTACAAAATGTGTCCCAAAATCGATATGAAAACATTATATCAAGTATCGAACCAGCTCGTTGTTATACATTTACAAATTGCCCGCCATAATCTCCTACGATCGCTGTACATTTATACGATCTTGTAAATCAGGTCGAACTCATTTATTCTGTTACCTCAGTGGATAGGAAGCCTATAATTGGTCAGTACTGAGAAGGCAGTCTTAGTCAGTATGTTCAGATATTTCCAAACTGAACAATTTTAAAATAAAAATAAATATTACGTTTGTATTCCTCTAAGGAGAAGTGGAGTATGGTACATTTTCAAATTTTAAAATAAATACAGTATATTTATATTATCAGCTCACTACCTATTCCATGGGACGTTAACGTAACTAGGAGTGTCCTAAATTAGTCTGCCTACCACTTCAGAGATTACAGGCGTGATGTTACGTTTCATATTATCAATTTAAAAGTTTTATAGAAGTATAATTATTATCTTTTTATTGCCTATTCTTTTTTTATTATTTTTTATAAACATTAAACACCTCATTCCATCCATTCTAAAGACTATAGACATTACCAATAGTCGGGTTGTTTGTTCTATCACACCAATTTATATCAAATATCACATATCAAAACATAGCCAGACATATACTGACTGACTGTACTCCACCATGATGCCCCAGCATGGATTAGTAGATAATAAGTTTAGCAGTAATAGATATTTCTCTTAATAAAAGTAATACAATGATATTTTATGATAAAGCCCTTTCAAACACTTCTAAAGAAGTTTGTTTAAAATTATTACGGCAGTTAGGAGAGTCCGAAACCGGCGTGCATTTATAAAGAGAGTGATGAATTATAAAGATACATTTATCGATAAAGAGAGTGATGAATTATAAAGATAGATTTATTTAAAGATCGATTCTCTGTCTACCCCGTAAAGGACATGACATGATGGCATAATCATGATAATAATAATCTTTTTATCAATCGATCGAAAGTAGTTCACAAAAAACTTTATTAATAAAACTCGTTATTTGAAAAGTCATTCTCAATTTGAAAATCGTTGATCTACCCGCAATCGATATTCTAACCGATCATTACTCGCGCCCTTTAATTAAGTTATCACGAATCCAATCCAGTTATCCGCTACGTCATTTTCCATCATCCGTACGATTTATATTATTCGTGTGACTAATATTATTTTCGATATAATCATTTGTAATTATAACGGTAAATGGTAACAGCTGGTGGTTTACAATTCGGCCTTCTATTCCAGGGCTCCTGGGTGCAAGCCCTGGCGCACACTTCTATAAAAATAGCATGCGTTTTTAAATTAAATGTCACTTGCTACAACTACGAAGGACAACATCAAAATACAACCTGTATCATACCCTTGAGTTCTTTTTCTCTTTTCTGAGGCCTGTTATATCTGCAACCCGTATTCTGATGATACTGACAGGATATTCGTGTCCAAGAGTGGAACGATAAAGAGATTGATGATACTTGTAACTTGATATATACATATATAAATAATTACTGCAAAAGAATACTTTGACTTATTATCTGTCTAAGTTGATTACCACCCCGTATAAATATTCATGTTATCACTTGGAATATTTATACTCTAGGTTAACTAGAATATTGTCTCAATTTTTCATGTCAAAATAATTCATGTAGGAGCCAACTTTTTTATTCCCTAGTCTTGATATTCGATGCTCTCTGCCTCTTCTTTAAGGATTCTGCTGCATAATATCTGGTATGATTATTTCGTAAAAATTGTGCAGTATAGGTTTTTCAGTGCCCTCAAAAGTTTGATAAAGGCTTACGATAAAAACTTGGATTGACTCTTCACCGTACCTGCGAAACTTCCGTCAGCATTTCCCAATAACGGTCAACTATCATAGAGCTGGTCGCGGTTGGTATTTCAGTTTATATGAACATAATTTGCAATGGCGTGCCAGCTACATGAACTACAAACTTTTCGTAACTTTGTTATATTTTTTTGGATTTTCTTTTATGAAAATGCATAACATTAATTTGCAGTTTTTATTGTATCAATTTATACTAAATTCTTTAGCATTTAATGTTCATTGTAGTGTAATTAATATCTAGCGAAAGGAATAATAAAAAATCTCGATTAAAGTCACAAATGAATTTGTCTGAAGAAATTAACCACGGTCAAATATTTCTTTCATGAGAGACCGCAAACTGGACCGTTTTTAAAATACCGATTTTTGTGCTCCACCTTCAACTTAACCATTTATTTGATTAATTATTTCAAATAATTGTTATGTGACTATTAACGATTAATTCATAGATAAAACAAATCATGCTATATTTGGCTTCATTAGACAATTAATGCTATTAAGAGCAATAGCGATTTTGGCCTTTGTTCCAAATGAAAAATGGTTGTAAAAGAATGTTAGGTATGTTTTATTAAGTAGATTATTGTTTGAAGGTAGAAACTGTTCAGGGTTGAACCTTATTGGAATTGTTACTCCATTTTTGTACCTAAAGTTCGTGCTTGCACTGTTTTAATCAAGGTCCAGGATTCTCTCTTTATTTTTCATCGGACACCAGATTGAGAAGGATTAAGACTGTGTACACTTCTACCATTCACCGTTGCGTGACATATCCCTTAATTCATGACAGGTGGGCGGTTATCATAGACCGAGCACAAATTGTTATACTTACTTAAATATTTTAATAATATATTTACATTTCTTTTTCGGCGCCATTTAACTGTAACTGTATGTAACTTTAATATAACTGTAACTGGTCGCTGTTTGTGCACGCTAATCTCAGAAACGGCTCATTTGATTTGAATGCAGTTTTCATGATTATATTGTAATAGGCTTCCCGTAACATTTACTGTATTTTTCATTTAAATCGGTTAACAAATAAAGAAGTTAAGTCAATTTATGTCAATCGTCACGTAATGTGTACCAGGAAAGATAGATCTCAGATCTATATGATCAATCATCATATTAAATTGGATTCAGCGTAGGCTGGAAGCGCGTCAGTTGAGCGCGATGCGGCCCCGCGGTTAGGTTAGGTTAGCCCGTACGAAGCAGCGGGCACAGCTACATGTATGTATATATAAGTATGTACCTACATAGTTACAATTAGTAACACTTAATAATGTACTAAACGTTCTGTCACGACTACTCTCCACCCAAAGCGGTGGGCGTTAAGATAAACGTTTTAACGGCATTATTTATTGGCCAATTAAAACTACCTTCGGGCCAGAAACAATAAATATCAGCTTTATTAAATCATTAAAAGTTTCACATTAATTTCTCTGGATAATAATTTATATTGTTTCATTGTTGAACGGCTCCAATTCGTTCGTGTCTTAGTAGGTATTATTTATAATACATATACACAAGTACGCCAGTGATTTAACTTTCATTTGCTCAAAAGAATACGATCTTATTCTGAAGCAACCCACTGACATCAACCTATTATTTTCTGTTATTCTGAACTAGACAAAATGACAATCACACACACAAAATAATAAATTATATTTTTAATTTATAATGGTTACACTTTTGGAAGATTAACTTTAAAACAATTCATCAGATCCTTGCACCAAAATAGCCCATCACCATCAGCCTTAATCGTAATTTACAAATATCTGGCGATTCAAATATAAATTTAATCTACTGTCTAATTGTATATTTTGTTTAATTACTAAATTAAATGCTAATAAATTAATGCCTTAATACGGTTTGAAGGATTGTATGGATTTAGCATAATTAAGTATCCTACATTTATCACGATTTTGTGTATTTTAATTTATTGAAATTACATTGATTTGAATTATTGAAACCAAGATAAATACTAAAATCAAATATGCATAACTAAATTAGGCTTATAGTATATTCTTAATCTAGTTAATTCAGATTTTTGTCTATGATTTAAAAACATCTAAGCCTTTTTTTTTCATAGACAAAAATTAAAAATAATCGTATACATGTGCCTACAGTATGTTGCATTTTTCATCTTAATAACAACTATAAAGCCTAAAATACCTACATACATGGGATTTTCAAAACGATCTCTCAACGATACATATTAATAACAACAGAAATATAATATTATGTTAAGTATGTTTAATTGGTCGTATGCAAAAAGAGAGAGACAGCTGAAGAGAGAGGCGTGAGAGTTGGATCGGCGCCGGCGGCGGCTAGAGCGTTGTCGGAGTTTTTCAAGCGTAATAATTAACATTTCATACATTTAAACACAAATTCTACGCTATGACATTTATGTATGATGCATTAAAAGATGGCGTCCATTTGTTTAAGTGAAATGTAATTTAATTTTCACATATCCGTGTTTCAAAGTGTAAGTACAGTCCACTACACAAGTTGTTTCGCAATATACTTATACAGAATGTGTATAAAAAATTTACACGTTTTTACCCTGAGTAGAATATTTAAAATGCAGTCAGTTGATACCAGGGAAGGCGAGATTGGGGATTTTATCGATATTAATGATGAAACAAAATTAAGACCATTTAATTAAAAAAAAAGAGATATTTAAATTTTGGCTGCCGTTTGTTCGTGCATATTAAAGATTATTATTTCATTCTTCTGGAATAAGTCTTCTACCAAGCCCGCGTACAACATCTAATAGGCCAGTTACTAACTTTCATTAAAATATTTATATTCCAAAGATACAGCCTTTGTCTATGAATATAAATATGTATATCCTAAACCTGAACAATTCATTATAAGTACAATGCACGTCCGTCTCTGGTCAAGAATGTCTTAAGCGACAATAAACACTTGATAAATATTGTGAGAAAGAGTTATTCCCAGTAATGTAGGTTATTTATAGAAACGTCCATTTCAAGTGACCTTTGAATGTCAGCTGTTTATTTTTCTGCTTGCTCTGTTTATGCTCTAGGTATCTTATAATTATAGTGGTTTAACGTATCCTGGACATCCAAGCTTTGTTATTCTTTTTATATGTGAAGCAGACTAATAATAACGGCCTTATTTTGCGCACTTAAACACTCATGGGTCGGAATTATGCCCATCGTACCTCAATTGCACAATACTATCAAAATGGTACAGTCGAATAGCATCAATTTTTTTTTTCACAAAAATAACATTAATTGGAGTGTCCTGTACTCCTCTGCCTACCCCTAGAGGGATAACAGGCATTATGTAACGTTTTACGATTTTACAAATGAAACGCGAAAATGCATTTAAAATAACTTTAAGTATGTTTAAGAGATGTTATACTATATCCTACATCTTATTTACTGTAGACATGTAACATGTGATTATACAGTAGCCAACAGGCACCGGTGACTGAGGTTAATTAATTACGACCGACGAGGACCTGATTTGTCGAATAATATAATATGTATTTTGTATGTAATTCAATGTGTTTCTTGGTATATGTATGTAACCATGTCTTACACACACGGCGTATATTTTAGACATGTTATTCGTTTTCTGTTATTTTTATTTTTATTATATCTCTGTTCATATTGAAAATCTCTTCTATTTTGCCATTAAACGTTTCGTGAGTATTTATATATTAGATGATCCATGTACATATTAATAATATTTTACACTTCCTATGACCGAATTATCAGTGAAACTGACTGCAGAACCGTGGGTTTGTTATATCGTACTTAAATTCCTAATTTAAACAAAAACGACCTTTCATTGCCTAAAAATAAAGTATATCCCATAAAAGAACCCTTTAACCGTTTCACTGTACGACACGAGTCTGGTTTCGTATCTAATTACCTAATTTTAACGAAAACCACCTTTTACCATCGATTTTATTGCGTATACAATAAAGTATTTTCCAAATACCCTTTTATCATACGCCTTTATCACACACCCTTTCAAAATGAGAAGGGCTACATCCATAACCTGCAAGTAACTATGTGCTGGCAGGTAAGAAAAGTTTTAAATATGGAATCTCCGTTTGAACGGGCGCGCGGCCGTGTCACCGCGACGCCTCTGTGACGCCGCGACCGCGGGCTGCCTTGCCGCGGGCGCTTGCGACATAACCACTAACCGCATGTACAGTTAGCGACAACACTGCTCATATAATTAAATTAAGCATTTGCTTTGTTTATATCTGGATTAAATTATATCTGTATTAATTCCAAATTATTATTATATATTTATGTTGTATATGTTAATAACTTTGAAGACTTATGGAACACCCTATAAGTTGTTTTACATACCACAGCCTACACAAAAGAAAAACGAATTTTGCCATTACTAACATTTCCTGTTTTAACTGACACTTGGCCAGCATCCCAAGGTGAGGCTTAAGCCTGACATTCTGGGAAGAGACCTGTGTCCAACAGTGGAACGATGCAGTTTGAAAAAACACCGTTATAGCTAGTTCTACTGACATTCACACTGGACTTCCATAGTCAGTACGTACTTATTAAATATTTATAATAATCGATCCATTTATCATTCAACTGTTGGAATATAGGTCTCCTCTCATATTGAGAGGGTTAACGTCATAGTCTGTGGCGCAGGCCAAATGCGGGTTGGCAGACATCACACACCTTAGAATTTTTTTTTATAAAATCTTGGGTGAGCAAAATTCCTCACGATGTTTGATTAAATATTTAATACCACTGAAATACCTGGTTTCAGAACTTTATTTCTCACTAAAAAAGTCATCACATATGAGAAATGAAACTAATAAATACCTACTATCCTAAAATATGTAAACAGTGCAAACTAATAAATACTATTCGAAAAATAGACTGTGTAAGCGACTACTTTTAATAAAGTCCAATGTCCAATGTAGAATAAATAAAAACCATTTTATAATTTTATTTTGCAGTGCACATTAAACATTATTAAAATTAATTATTAATTTCACGCTCATTAAGCGTTTCTCGTTCCGAATGTACAGTCCAGTACAGTCACTCGCAAATCGCTTTACTTGAGTTTATTTTAAACAGTTAAGTGATTTATACATACATTTCACTTAAAACCGTTATAATTTATTATAGACACAAGGCCATATATATTAAATAGCAACAATGTTGTATGTACAGACGTGTGTACAATGAAGTTATAAATCTAAACTAGTTTTTGAAATGTACTTGCAAACAGTTTTTTTTTCTTTTCTCTCTTAATATTTAGCACCTCGTCTGTGATCCCCGAAGACGTAGGCAGAGGAGTGTAGTACACTCCGACGTTCCACCAGTCGCATTTACGTCCCACCAGAAAACAGGTGGTGAGCCTATTGCAAACACCGGATGCAGTCCAGACTCCGAGCTATTACTAGAAATTAGTACTAGAGAATCGATACTAGAAAAATCCACTAGTATCTCTCGATCAGCAGTTCGTCTTGCAACCAGTTTATCACCTAGGCAGCCAATTTCTCTCTTTACCTCTTATAATATGGTTATCTCAATCATCTGAATGCATTTTTTTTGCAATCATCATCATCGTCAACTTACTCTCGTCCACTCCTGAACATATGCCTCTCCAATGCCACGCCACTGAGCTCGATCTTCAGCTATGTTTTGCAATGATTCATCATTTTTAAAACTACCTTTTTGTAAAATTAGAAATAGACATCTTTTTACCATTATAATTATTAGTATTGTAACAAGTTATTCAGTTGCAAAATAGTTCGCTCGTACAAAGTTATTACCTTGAATAGATATAAAATTAAAATATGTATTTACACATTGAGCAAGGATTTGTTCACGGGCCTAACTCTGTGACTACCGTCATTGTGGTCGACCAACAGGTCGTGATATTAAAGCTTATATTATATAAAAACTAAGAAGCATATTGCAGGAAGCATTTTGAATTAATTTTCAAGGATACCGACACTACCACTATTAAATTAAATTGAAGAGAAAGAAATAAAGAAAAAATTTTTTAATTTGTAATATGTACACCTACACGTGATACAAGCGCCAAGACATAAAAATTGAACAAACAGAACAATTTTAGACGCATACATTATGAAATGGATCATACTCAGCATTATGCTGAAGTCCAAAAACAACCAGCTAAAAATTGGACTTTACGTCTATTCTAGATAAGTCGTGGCAAAACATTGGCCACTCCTCTGATGTTGCATCAGGTACCCCGTCTGCCTTTATTACTAATCAAACCAATTATCCAAGGTTACCTTAATGCAATTGTAACCACAACTGCAATTGTAACTGTAATAAATGTTACTTATTATGAATGTAGTTTCATTTAATCTTTTTATTAATCTTCATTCAAAACTTGTAATCTTCATACAATACATGTAATTAATGTTTCTTATTATTAATGCAGTTATATTTCAATTTCACATTTTCAAAGAGACCGTATTCCACGAGTATATGACTAATTTATCATCACGCCAAGTCCCTTACGGGATAGGCAGACACCGAGTGCCAAATATCTCTATCCTTACAGATCTGTACGGACGTGTCATCACTCATTTCCTAAACGCACGCCGTCCGAGACTGCTGACCCGCGCATTTTATATACATATGTCTATAGTATGTATTACATATGTATATACCTCATGTTTGTATTACTTTTTTTACATTTCTCGGTAGCCTTGTACTTAGGTTATGCACTGATAGGAGGACCCCGGCAAAAAGAGCAAATTGACTGTTTTGTTGCAAAGATGGAAGCGTAGTACACTCTTCTACCAACTCTTGCGGAGATTACAGGCGTGATGTTGCGTTGGGCAAATAATGCCATGAACAAAAACAAGCGCCGCATATTAAAATGAATTTCATTGAGATACCCACACTTGAATTACTCTAAGCATAAGTGGCGCTTAAATGTCAAAATAATTTAGCCATCACGACACAATGGGAATCAGCGGTCATCACTACATGTCGATATCGAGTGTTTATTTACTTGTAAATTAAGCGTACTGCAATACCAGTATATCGAGTGCTTTGAAGTGCTCATTCTTCGTATGCAAGTGTAGTATTTTTGAAATTAAGATATTTAAAATGAATTCTACTCTTATTAATATCTGAAACTAGATGTTTATTCGCTAGAATTAGAAAGTAGATATGTATTAAGAACATTATCATAATTGTCATGCCAGGGTTTCTAATCTCAGACTCTCCAAAAGAAAATCCAAAATGAAATGTACAAATCAATTATCACCGAGAATATCTTAGTCCCGAGTTTAAGCACATTTTATATTAATTGTCACCTTTTAAAGTAATTATAAGAAATAATGCGTAATTTGAAACGTGGAACATTAATGTTTTAAATTACATACATATTTTGACAAAAAACACATCTAGGCTGTCTATCGTAGTAATGTCAAAAAAGTTTGACTGTTCAAACTCTGACATAAGTGTTACCCGCCATTATGTTTACATCTATGCACATCTGCTGAAGGTCACGATAAAATATCCAAAGACAAACACAATATGGCGGGTTCTTATTTAACCTCAATTAATAAAATGATAAAATCAAAGGTTTCGTAACATAATGGCTAATGTCTTAAAACAGTTATGTTGAAATCACATACACATGTGAATCATTTCGTAACAAGATAATTCAATTGTTTATGGCCGAACTCTATTATCTACGGTTAACGTGGTGTATTCTTGACTTTACAATGGGAAATGTTATCAGTGCGTGCTTACCACAGATAGAATAGTTGAAGATTTTGTATTTTAATTTCAATTATAATGCGGAAATAGATAAACATCTTTACCGTCAAGCATTTTGAAAATTAAATGTTAATATTCAACAATTCTTCATTGTATTTATATTACTTTCTAGTTTTATAACATAGACTGGCACGTTGGTTCAGTGGTTTGGTGATTAGTAAACTAGACTGTTGGGGTTCTGATCCCACTTAGAACAGACATTTCTATCATGAGCAGTCTTAGAAGGTGTAAAATTAAATAGGTTTGTATTCACAAAGCAAAGTACGATTGTCAACAACATAGTTGTCTTATTACAATCTCTATGTAACATGAGGCCATGTATAATAGCCCGAGATGTTTGTTATGCACCTTGAAATATTTCTATTGTTTCATAATATATCTACTCTATCCAAAGCATTCGTAAAAGATATAACAATTTGTGAATATCCAATTGTAAAAGAAACATACTGACACTCAACGTACACCATAACATTTTATATTTCATCAGCTTCCCTAACTCTTGTACTATGATGCAAGAGAGAAGGAGAGCAGGAGACTGGTGCTCTACACGGATGTTACGTATCAGTAAAAGATATGATACACTTTATGAAACTATATACGTTCTACATAATCAACATTCAATCAATATTATATTACTGTACCGCAGAGTTATGAAAAAATAGAGGGTATAAATTATTTTTATATTTTATACCTGCTTAATTCCAAGAACTAAGGATAGTTGAAGTTTAATATTGCTATAACTGCATTCCTCTTTCACTTACCAATAAAGACATTTCAGTGGTCTTCGGCATCATGGTAACGTCACCAGGCCTGACGCCGGGCCCGCAGTACGGTAGCGAGGGTCCTCTATTAGGTAGCCTGGGTGGGTCGTGGAGAGCCAGCAGCGCCGCGTGGAGACGAGCCCTGGCAGCGCTGATGCCGCCCGCTCCGCGTACTGCTGCTTCCACCACCTGACTTACGTCTTTCTCCCATCTGGATGGAAGTAGATCATGTGAGGTCACAAGTATTGTGACATTTACAAAGTATAATTATAAATGTCCAGTTTATTTGATATGACTTTGAAATAAATATGACTCTTCAATAAATAAACTTTTTAAAGAATATATATTTTTAATAAATATATTAATGTATCCAATGAATATAACTTTTTTAAAAATATATTTAATGTCGACTTTAAGTTAAATTCGACAACTAATGTGTTCTTATAAAGTTCGCAAGCTGCAGTCGTCCTACAGACCTTTTAACCATTAATACCACAACTATGAAAAGCAGGAGTAATAATTGTGTAGTCTGAATACCTGCATCCTCCTAAACAAGATCTGATATCTTCCTTCAGGCTTCTAGATAGGGTGCAGGCGGGGCTGCCGTCGGAGTCCGAGGCGCTGGGCGAGCCCTCGTGCTTGTCAGAGGCCGAGAGACGCCGAGGCTCCTCGTATTCGTCGTTCTTTGGTAATGTTGGCGACACCCGCCCATGACTACCCCCGCCGCTGCCGTAACCTGGGTTAAACCAAAATAAAGCAGAAATCATACAGTATGCTAATAAAATAAAGAATAATGACAAGATAGAGATATTTTTTTATATCACTACGCCAATACCCTTGCAGGATAGACTTTTCATAAACGCATCCCAATTTCCTACAAAAAAGAGATACTTTACTTTCTGCCTAGACCGTAGGGAACCAGGTGCGATATTAATAAAAATAGTACGTGTATAGAAGAATGAACGCAGTTTTCCGATGAAATCTAAATTGTAAATTCTTAGTCATAACTACATTAGTCAATCCTTTTAATGGAAATGAATTTCGAAATATACATAAATATTGATTAATTATCGATTTTAATTAGATAAACATCATTTTGGACATCAGCATTAGGACAAGGACAGATAAAATTAATGTCTTGTTATATTACAAAATCTATGAAAATTTAAATGATAAAAATTCTTATGACAGTCGTAAATGATCATTTTTTATTCCTCATATTTATTTTATTTGAATTCCGAATTTAATGTTATTAATTTATTATCATTACGTTATAATTAAATATATTAATGTTTAATTTAATTTCTTTCACTTTAATATTGTAACAAATTTAATATTGTATTGTATCATTGAATTCATTAACTACTAAACCATCCGGCCACGGTTTTCTGTGGCTCAATTGTATATATTAGGATAAATTAATTATAAAAAAACGCAACATTACGCCTGTAAGGGCCGAAGAGGTGGACAGAGGAGTATAGGAAACTCCCACGTTTCACCGAATAGGCAATAACCCTATTGCCATACACCGGGTATAGATCCAGACTCCGAGCCATTACTAGAAATTTCTACTGAAAAATCTTAATTAGGAAAATTCAATAGTACCCGAGGCGTAATTTTAATTCATTATTTAAATTAATAATGCTACAACATCTATAAACAGAAAACGAATGGAAAAATTTAAAGAAAACTAAGAATTATAACTTACAACAGCTATGGAGGACCATGTTACACATAAATTATGTCTGACTGTTGCGTTCATCAGATGGCGTGTCTATTACCATAATTTTTGGTTAGGTGGTGCTTTTTGAAAAATAAATCAGCCTATGTTTTTCCTCAAGGTTCAAAATACCTTCATACAAAGTTTTAGTCGTGAAACTTCCAGCCAGGTTCTGGATTCAGAACCATCAACACCATCATCATCGACCTTGCCATATTTCTGCCATTAAACACGGTTCTCCTTTACTAAGGAGAAGCTATAAATCCTTGGGCTACCACGCAAACTAAGGATCTATGATTATTAACGAATAATGTTATATGGTTGTAAAATCAATTAAATTGAAAACAAAATTTTCAAGTAACATTAAACTTAACTAATAATGTTTTATGGGACGTTTTATGTAAGATAAACTTAAAGTTGTTAATATAATCTGTACGTTACATTCAGCTGCATTATTTTAATGCCCAAGTCCTTCAAGTTGTTGCAAAATTAAGAAAGGATCAAGACTGTTAGACAATCTATTCAGCTATATATACACAATAACAAGAAGGTCTGTTTGTTTGTTCATTGATAACACTTATGTATGTGAAAGATAAAACATAATATCTATAAGTCATTGAACCCTGCGTACATGTGATAGTGAAGAATGTACAGGAATCACAACAGAACTTTAAGGACAGTGATATTTACCACCACTGGTGCTCTAAGCCCACCCTGTACATCAACAAAATTCATTACAGTTATATTTAAAATACAGATGACGGAAACAGCGAAGTCCTTGATCAGTTTTTCTGAAGAGAAATTATCAACGACATTAATAAAAGTAGATAAAGAAATCCTTCAATAACTAAACTGTTTTGCAGGGATACAAAAAAAAAATCTATTAGTTTGTTCATTATACTAAAAATAAGTAGTTTGTACCCTATACTAATTTTATGTTAGTGAACGTTATTATGTGTTGCACCAATTCGTAATTAGCCGGCGTGGCAGACCATACCTTCCTTTTTTGAGAAGGGAACCGTGTCCAACAGGGCAACGATAAATGGGTTAATGACGACAGTGTATTACGTGTATATTACATAAATGAAAAAAAGTCGAGGAAAGTAGTATTGGACTTTTCTCAATTGAAATTATCAGTTGTAGCACCAAGACTGGATTAGTGTCCGATGTATGGCAATAGGCTCATCCCCTATTCCATAGTGGGACGTATACCATAACCGTTAAAACTTGTGATTCTACTACACTCGTCTGTTGAAAACTTTGTAACGATATTATGATAACCTTTATTAAACTTTAAACAAATTAAATCGCGAGCAAACATCTAATCTTATATGTGTATATGGCCGCTACTTCACAATCGCCAACAGAACACCATCACTTGTAATGAACTGTAATGACTTTGTTCGTAATGCCGCAAGACAAAGTTGCCTAATAATCACATGTCCCCAATATCCACGACTAATTATATATAATAGACTTCGATTATTATAAAGTGTATTTTCCGAGCTTTATAATGTCTAATTATTCAGATTTTAACACAAATCTGCAAAGCATGTTTATCTTTAATTGTATTTATCAAAATTGTCATATAGGTTCGTCTATTTAAGGTAATCTTGAAGTGCTCTTTTTTTAAAACTTCTTGTGTGTAATCTTCTGTCTGTGCCTACCTCTACGGGAATATATTTATATGAGTGTAATTATACAATCGAAAGACCTGATGACATAATACCAGATCTACTGTGTTCTGTAATACAACTGTCAGCTTAAACTTGATTATTCTGGATTACAACTTCTGGATTCTGGATTCTGGATTTTAACTTTATTATTCTAGATACAAGACATTTTTATCCCTTCTGTCTCATTTTTATTACCACCTGCTCAGTCTACCGCTGGAAATAGACCTCCCTTGAGGGGATTTGCCCATCATTCGCATGCTAGGCAAGTAAATTGGGGATCTACTACATCATTAAGAACCAGCATCGTCTAAGAATCCTAGCTAACACAAGTCCCTAATATTATTGAGATAACTTTTACCCTTTGTAGCATCCATGTAACATTAAAAATGTTTCGAAAAACGAGATAAAAAGAGCAAGAGATCTAAACAACTATAAATGTCGATGGATAACTCATTTATCTTGATCAATTAGATCCAATAGATAGGCTGATAGAGAAGTTAGACGAGTCCGAAACCAACCTGGTATATGAAAGAGTAACGAACGTCGAAGTTGCAAGTCAGGTACGTTACCAAAAAGTTATTTGACTTTATGCCTATTCATCTGGCATTTTTTGCTCTATGTCCTTTCTATAAGGGATCTGGCGTGAGGATGGAACAGTCCTGAAATAAGAAAAATAATAGGTCACCTGAGGAAGTAGAGGGCGCACGGCGAGGCATCCTCGGCCCGTCGGCAGCGTCTCCCTCGGTCGAGTCCTCTAAAGACTCCACTATTATCACTACCTCCTGTTCCTCTTCTTCCGTATACAGCGGGTTCGATCTGTTAGAAAAACATATTTTTGTGAAAAGTAAGTAATAAATAAAAAACTTTCTAGATTTAAGACTTTTTTTATTTTCCTTGATAACCGGTTTCGTTACAACAGCTACAATTAATTATATCGGATTGCAGGTATAGAATGTTCCTGTCGATGTCCGTGATTCTTTAAGTCAGTGGTACGTGAGCCAGATGTAATGGATTCAGATTCCAACTAATAAAACTGTTTTGTTCTGAATCTGGGTGTGAAAATAAGTGTATACTTAAGCATGATTGTTCATCGAATGTCTGTTTACTATATCTCATGATTGTTCATCGAATGTCTGTTTACTATATCTCATGATT
>DWDT01001518.1:0-15679 GCA_018245595.1 Microceris scylla | reverse complement strand
AGTTACATATTAATGTAAATAATATGAATAAAAAATTAACAAAATAATTAACCTGTACGTAGTGTACATATTACAATGCTATATACAAATTATATAACTAATTTGTTTCGGTTCTCCGCCCCACCCCACATCAAACTCTGAATCGAACAAGATCAACTCAGCAACCGCTACCTCAACATTCAATATTTGTTATGTCTTAGTAAATTGAATATTCCTTAGCTCTACATACATTGTGTCTGCTCTGTGTCCTAATTAAACAACTCAGTGATAACGCGAGAACAAATACGATAGCATAACAGACTATAAATTCACAGTATTGGTATTGAAATATCCACCCAGTAATTGTTCGTCGCGGATTGAATTTCAGATGCGAGCCGTCCTCGAGCGATACCGATCGGACGCTTGGTTCGGGATCCAATCTGCACTTGTAAATATGCATGACGGGTTCTGAAACTGTTACTTTAATAAAACTTCAATGATTTTGAAATTTATGATATAATAAATGTACGAGACATTATATTTGTCATTATGCCTACTTTGATTGCTTTGCGGTAGATGTAACTAACCCATCATATTTCAAAATAGCATAAAAATACAATATGTATGGCAAAAATAGAAGCGCAGACATATTGTACATACATACATCCATATACGAGTATATTATGTACACATTCTCACGCCAGGTGCTTTACGGAGTATAGGAATTACGGAGTACTAAAAATTTCAATCCTTGCAGCGCTGCCGTGGTTCTTCCATATTCATCGCTCTCTTCATACATAATAGATGTATTTGCACATAAATAAACTTTTAATTTGTGACATATCCATGTATATATGTACTATTTACCGTATGTATTTCGGAACAGCTGTTAGGGGTAATGAATACAACTCGAAAAAAAAGAATATCACCGTGTAAACCCTAAAAATACAGTAGGTATTAGATATTATCATTTCATATATTTTCTAACAGTTACATATATCACATCATTTTGAACACAAACACTGTTTGGTCGGCTTCATAAAATTATCTTGAAGAGGGTTGAACCCTCTTGTAGGGGCCTTGCTGCCGTCGTTATACGATTTCAACAAGAGAAGCGGTTACTCGAAGCTCCATTTTTGAATTAATGCGAACTTTTGGGGTGCCTCATAATTAACAACCAAAATTCAAGCTATGGTAACTCAGCAATGACGTAGCTTTTATTTTGATGTTTTAATTTTTTTATATGTTAGTATTTTGATCATAATAAAGATTTTATAATTTACAACTATTGTTCAGGGCATAATATTATAACTGGCATCAAATTTAGGTAACAAAATACACCATTGTCACCGAAGGAAATGACGTGTGCTATATTACGGCCTTGTAAAAGTTACAAGGGTTCGTCATTCGCCCTCATGTGTCTGCGAATTGACTTCGGCTCCATAAAAATAAAAGAAACATCTGCTATGATGGAATTTTGCAACAATTTTCACTACGTGTTACATTCATTCGTTCACTATTCGTTCACATTGCTCATTAGTTACTCAATGAATAAACATTGGATAATTCTAGGGAGCAGGCAAGTTACGGAAAAATTTTTGGAAAAAATTAAAAAAAAAACAGTGATTAGAAACTGATTGTGAATTGATGGTGAAAAAACCTAAACGTGTATTTATCTGTTTGTTCTCCTCTGAGAGTCTTTCTTATGCTCTCCTAAAATGTAGGGTAGTTTTATACAAAATATAATAATTGTTATTTATCATTTTAAACATAATATCTGTTTAAAATAACCTCTTCTTTTTCTTATAAAACGGCAGTTAATTAAATCTTATTGATCATCTCTTTGATTAAGTTGCCAGAGATATACATATGTATATATGCACATATACATATGTATATGTCATGACAAGCAAAGCAAACCTTTTTATAAAATGATCGCCAAAAATAGATACATATATGTAATAAGAGGAAGGTTTGACCGTTTTAGAAATTAAAAGAAAATTAATCATGCGTCTTATTATCATTACGCTTAAAAAACAAACTCGGTTTGACAGTTCTTATAAAAGCCTATGGCTTTGGCAATCTAAAGTTATTCAATCTTAAGTTGTGATAACTAATAACGGGTACAAAGCACGAGAAATCCGACTCAGAGAACACCATTTATATAAAATATTTGCACGATATCTTGAATTCCATAATTGAATCGGAAAGTTGCTGGAAGTTTCTCGTCATTAGTCAAAAGTTTGCTGCAGATGTATCCAGCACGAAAATTATATTCGCCAAGATCATCAGTCGCTCATTCATTAGCCGTTCAATTTACAGGTCAAATTGAACGACTGATATGGTTGTATAACCATATCAGTCGTACCATGTCGTACGTAACCATGTACGTATGTACAGACGAAGTTATTGGATGTTGCGGTTTTAGTATTTACATAAAATTTCACATAACTGGAATCAGAGGTGAGAGAAAGGTGGTATTATACTTCGTTCGATCTAGTACCCCGGGGACATCGAATTGGATAAAGGCTGAGCCGATCCAATATTCGGGGCCGCTGAACCATGCGCCGGGATCCGACAGAATTGTGTGCACATAACAATAATAATATGATATTTCTTCTATTTGTTTTTGTTGTATTGGGCAATCATGATTCGATACTTCACAAAATATATCCACGTTTAACACGATACATCTTCCTCGATAAATATATATTTCAGTGTCCCTCATAATATTCGATTATAGGTGGAAAATTTAAAGCTTTTTCACACTTACCCTTTAAAGGCTCTCAAGAATATTTTGAACACATTTCGAAAAACGATATTACTCGTTTATCGGTAAAAGGCATTATATGGAATAGTTGAAACGTGTATTCATGATCATTTAGAGCATCGCCATGATGAACAACGTACTATTAAAAGGGTCCAACTACACAAAACCGCGTCATTGTCTTATTGTGGGAATAATCCGACAACAAGAATGCGTGAAGCTATTTATTTATAGGTATATTTTTATCGGAACCCTGATCTCTGTTCGTCGCAATTTCGTGGCGAATATTAAATTAGCAAGACTTTTCGTAAAGCCTAGAAGGCTCTTTCGCGGAGGTCGTAATCCGCGACAACACATTTGCCCTGAGGATGTAATCCTCACTAACAATGTACCGGATTATCTTGCGGAATGTTTTCGTGAGACAGACGAGAATTGGTGAAGGCTGAGAAAAAAATTAACCGTTGAGGATACTAGGTGTGTTCTCACTTTTGTCATATGTGTCTGTTTTTTGCTTCTAGTTTGTAGCCTTAAATAATTCAAAATTTCTTCTGTTCTTCAGTAAACTCAACATTTAAGGAAGAAAATGTTAATGTTTAAAAAATATTTTCAAACGTTACTCGGTATGTTGATTCTATCTAAACAGATAATATTGTTGTGAGCAATGTAATAACATTATATTCAGTGAAATAAGCAAAATACCAATCAGCATATATTATGTACATAAATAGAATTTATTTTCTCTTAAGATAATTTGCAATTATTTTCCCGTTTAATATTTCCTGTTCATTCATAAATATCACTTAAAGTCACGCTCCAATTCTGCCCCCGATAGTGAAAAAGACGCATCTAACGTTTTTTCCAAATTTCCAAAAATCTACAATATAGCAAGTGATTTCCTGTTTCGTTTATTAAAACATTTATTTCTCCGTTTTTACTTTTCGTTAGATACATCTTTTTAACTATCGGGGGCAGAGTGTATTTTGACTATGATCATTTTCATGTGACCAAATATCAAGCGTTTGATAAAATATAAGTTTATAAGGTAGCAAATTAAAAAAAAATAATATAGGAAAACTAGTATAGGAGAACTTCAGTTGTTAAATTGCAATTTCTGAAAACTTTATTGCGTGCTTATTTGTGGACATGAAAGAGACACATTACCCAAAATTATACTTTTCTAGCTTGCATACATTTCTGCAACTAATTTAGCATCAGTCAGTATTAACAAGCAGTAGTACAATGTACATGTAAATTTTTAATCCTATCCTATGACTTTTAATTAGGCTAAATGATGTGCATACATACATTTTTGGAACCAAAACTGATAGAACAAAACTAAAACTGTGATCTAAACTGGTGTGTGTGTGTGTGTGTGTAACAGTGTGACTGATCTAAACTGGGGCATAGTGTCCAATTGTAAGGACATATTTCAAATATCTGTCATACATACATTATCAGCCTACTCCCTTTCACTGCTGCACATAGGCCTCTCCAATAGCCCACCACTGACATATTATCACTGGAACATTTGTCAGTATTACTGTTTCTTTAAAATGGTTATTTTAATGTACTTAAATATGACAAGCTGGAGATAAAAAACAGAATTTGTAATGGCCGTGTTAAAGATGTTGAAGTAAATATGTTACTGTGGGTATAAATTCTCCATGTTTCTTGTATAATGATATAACCATCCTAAAGGCTGTGTTATAGACTCTAATAGTCGAAGTACTACCTTATAGTACTGTTTCAGATATTTCATTGAAAAAATTGACTATGTCTATATCATGACTGGTAAGGTAATAATATCATATTTTATACTTCCAGTGTTTTGTTACTTATTTAAATACTTGTTTATTGTTGTATTGTTGTGCATGGCCATATAAACACTGATTAAAATAGTCCCTGACATAATTGTCTTACATATTTTATGTTTAACCTGCTTTTAAAATTCAAAAGCAGCAGAGAAGGACTATACTGATAAAGTGAGTGATAGATAGAACTTTGTGGACGAAAACGGAGGAGGCCTCTACTCTATGAAGAGATCCTTGATTTTAAAAAAGTAATTGGAAATAGATTTCTATTAAGGAGAATTAGAACGTGCATTTTAACAGGAATTATTTTAAATTTCCAGCGGATCCTCTAGTGGGCAGCATCGCAACGCAGTACCTCCAGAACAGAGAGGAGCACGACCGCATAGCGCGCCTGTGGACTAAGCGCTACGCCACATGATTTCCCGGCTCCCCGCCCGCTGCCACGGAACAAGTATCATACATACTCAATACCATTTTTGTTACGAATCCATCCTGTTCACGTTATTATTATAGGCTTACAATATCATCCAACAACCCGTGGGCGCAACATTAGCGTCATATTCGTGTGCTCGCGTCGTGCTCTTGCGAAGTATTTCGAAGTTGGTACGTGTGCGACTTTGAAGTGTCAGTTCCTAATGCCGGTCGACATGTGTCAGCGGCCATCGAATATGTCGTCAATGTGCTCTCTCCGCACGGGTTGTGTATACGGCCGCTTGTTTAGTTGCGTATTATAATGTGATTTTAAAATGCTTAAAAACCATACAATCATTATTATTATTATCATACCTATTATAATTAGGCAATGTGGTATATAGTTGTGAATTGATGATTTCTCTTTGTTAATATTTTCAGCATTGTTATACGACTGTAATGGTATGTTAACTGTATAATAACCGTATGCTGTCGCCTGAACCAGTGAATTGAGTCAATTCTATACAACACTGATCTCGTACATCCATTGAAACTGTAGTGTTTGAGTATTTGCCTGAAATTGTATAATATTCAAGGACGTTAAAAATAAATTGAGTTGTCTGCGGAATGTGGTTTAATTTTCGCGCCAAACTCTCGCTATATGCATCATAATAATAATGTCGTGTGACAGTAGAGTGTACCACATTGAGTAGTCTTTCAGTGTTGTTTAATATTACAGTATTTTCGAATGAAACGAGCCGCTTGATTGAAATGACCCACGATTTAGTAAGTAAGAACGTTATATTAATTTTCGCACGTCGGTCAAATAGAAATTCGAATCGCTACGTAATTGATCTAGTCAATTTTAACACGTCTAATTAATAACGTGACATACACATGATCACGAAGTTGCAAATGCACGAGGCATTTAACGATATTGTTGTTAGAAGCAGTGGAATCAGTAATATTGCAGGCAGGCAATTTGATTTTGTTGATATGTCATTCAATAATTATATCATACATATTTTGGATTAGCAGAACGATGTTTATTTAAGGTACCAGTAATGTCGTAACACACCCACTTAATAAAAATTTTTTCATAATATTAAATTTTACCAGAACCGCTTGACTAGATCTTTCCGTTCAGCCTATATTGAAATCATCATCTGTTTTATTCATTGTAATGTGTTCACTTGTCACTTCGTCAACATTAGATGTGTAACAATAAAGCAAACAAAATATTAGTGTTCAAGCTTGGGTACTTACTACAAGTAGAAGAGATTTGAAGTCTTGTCTTCATAGCAATAAGTCATTTTAAGGCAATCTCCGTTTAAATGTAAATCTAATGAACTTTAAAATAACTGTTTTGTATATAAGGAGGTTCTAAGATATCATCGACTTTTGATATTTCCACAGCACAAATCTTATTATTACTTCCGTTTTCCTTTTTTTTTTAAACTGATTTTAATTATTTTGTAACATTGCGTGAAAATAAGTTGGCAGGGTTTGTTATATTTGGTCCATTTTGGTTTAGTGTTAGATAGCTAAATTATTAATATTTTCGATGACTCTGAAAATGAAATGTTGTTTTATGCGTTATGAGTGCAATTAGAATTTTTTAAAGAATATTATTGTGGTCGTTTAATATAAACTCAAACATAGACCATTCACACGATCAATGACTTTGTTTGTAACGTTGTGGAAAACGTCCTGCTCTACTACTTAATGTAATCTTTTACAGAATAGAGCTTTTTTTTTTAAATTCTTTGGTTGCTTGATAATAGATATTCAATAATTTTGTACAACTTTTGAAGTGGTTGTGTCAGATGATGTTTTGTACTAAATAGACATATCAAAGCGCACCTCTTTAAAAGTGGCACCATTGGGACTCCGTGTGTTAATTTGGTGATTGTTGTGCAAGTGCCAAAGTGTACTGAGCGCCCTGGCGCCACTGCAGCCTGACGACTCGATTGTTTTCTGAATATGAATATTCCGTTTAGTTTGTAAACAGTAATTAGATGTAAGTTATTTTATTGTCTAGGTAATGTATAATGTATGTCTTAACCTTAGTTTTAAAGTATAGAAACTTAGCAATGTAATTAATATTGGTAGCAAGGTGTATGTCGCGCGTATGTGAATGTTTGGTGTGCCGTTGTGAGGACTAAGGATTGGATTTCGTTTGTGGCGGAACTGGTGCTGTGAGGTTCAAATGCTTGCGACATACAATAGACAGATGAATACTGGAGCTGTATTCGTGACTGGGATATATTTTGTCATTGTGATTTTTTAATTATTTTATACTATGACTCGAAATGTGTTGCTTGCAAGACAACAGCTGTATTCAACGCGACTGATGTTCCTCTTAAATCGATGTTCATAATAAACTGACCCCTAATAATAATCATCCTTTGTTAAAATTTGTATCATGATATAAAATAGGAAAATAAAAATGTGTGTAACTAGGACACTACCAGCTGTTTTATTGAACCTAATAATGTGATCAAATGAAACAATAATACATATTGAATATCTTATTTATTACAAATAGACATATCCATAGACGAATATTTTAAATTTGGTTGCATGATGCCACATGCTGGTGAACATTACACGAAAACCTTCCAAAGGAGAAAAGAAAGTTTTGTTCCACCATGTTGACTGTTGCATCATGCACCAACCATACAGACATTATGTAAAGACATCTAATAAATTACAAAGTGTGCCACATCTACGTTGCTAATACGAAGTATAGAGAAATATATTAAAACATTTAACACATCTATAGGTATCGAAACTTGGATTGAGTGGAGTTTGGCATTTTGAAACACTAGTCGAAAAATCAGTCTTCTACCTGAGCACACTCTAATTAAAATGTGATAGATCAATATATCAGTGCTTTGTGCCTTCACAATCAACATTTTGAAACAACCAATGTTTTAAACATTAAAAAAATCTAACTTTGTATTTATTTTCATGAATAGTCGACTGAGATCTTTTATTACAAAGAAATAATTCTTTTCACCACAATATTGTTTATAAAAAATAAAATATAAGTAGTGATAAAAACGTAAAAAATATGCGATAACGAAATAATACATCTGGATAATTACACTTACTCTTAAAATCACATTAATTATAAATAAATGTTGGTAATTCGCAAAGGTAGGTTACTGTAGAATATTCGAATGTTGTGAAAGGTGTAGAAAATCTTTAAACCGTCTCGTACTGGCTGCGGATGGAGCGCGCCAGGCAACAGGCGAAGATCACTCCCACGAGCTGCAAGATAACTTATAATGTAATTAACAATATTATGAAATAACGCAAGTTATTTTCCACTCGTTGCAAAAAACCATAGCGTACATTCATCCTCTGTAATTATTAAAACATTGTTCAGATTGAAAGATTTTGTATCTACAAGGTTTCCGCTCTAGAGGCAAACCCATTGCAACAACGGGTGTGTCTTAGGGTTAAGTTTACTTTCCACAAGCGGACAACAGTGCAAGTTAAATATGCAGTTAACATTAGCACGCGTGTATTTTTCTTAAGAGCTAGAGTTCCTTATGACAGAAGAGTACACTCCCACAATTCGCCAGTTATGACAACATGTCCAACGGTGGAATTTATTAGGGGATAAACCTATTGCCTTATACCAGGACAAAATATTGATACCATGCTGCAGGGAATTTCAAAAAAGCTAATAATGCTTCAGATATGTAGTTGATTTTGATGAAATATGACTTAATAATATTACAATAGACGAGATAAATATAGCAAGCGAGAGTAACTAAATAAGAGTCGGTCGATGTGAAACGTCATTATTTAATAGTAATTAAAACTCCGATGATTACTATGTTAACGTTGTATGTACTATAAATATACAATATCGGTGTGCTATAAATATACAAACGGGAAGACTGGCCTATTGTTTTAGAATATATTGATTGTTTTTCATTATTGTCAAGACGCTTGTTGAGACGACACGCAGATAGGATTTTGATTATTTTTCTTCTTGTCGATCATTGTGATAGTTATAGATATTTCTGTTATAATAATTGTTATTTATCGTGTGAAAATATAAATTCAAAGACTCCAATAAAAGAGTTTAATTTATCTTCACGAACTTCGAATTGGGACCTCGGAGGGTTGTTCACCCACCGATCATTACACCCAAATTGGCATTACAGTGTAGGTATTTAAAGATTTTCGAATCAGGGGCATTAGCACATACAGGCAAACGAAATACTATATTATGAACATTATAAAAAGTTGAGTAGATGAGTATAGTAGGTGAGTATCTCTATATATGTAAAATTATTCTTTAGACTTTAAATATTTCGAGAAAATACTACCATAATTTTATCTCAAATTATGTAACTGATAAGAACAATAGGTAGAAATTAGTACCTGGATTCTTTTATTATTTATATATTGTAAGATTTTCATTGCTCCCTGCCTTAAAACTTAAACCATTTGTGGTGACGTAGGTACACTTTTTATAGATACAACATTCCTTTATTCTGTAGTATGCATATCGGTTCAAGGATGACCACAACGGCTAAAATCGACAACGTGACACAATTTATGTGTGTATAAAAAAATAATGTGAGCTAAGATCACTTAACTATGTAAAATTGACTTTATAACAACAATTATTTACAATTTTTGTTTTGTAGTGAGATAATATGTGGTTCTCACGGTAGTCTTTATGGAAACTATTTTTCAGAACGTTATGATTTTTTCACACGTGATGCGAAATGATTAATCATACCGAGCGCACTGGCGGGGAAGAACTGAGCCCACAAAACGTATGTTATGTCTAAAAGGCGACAAGTGAATATTTCCTCTCATATGATTATTTCCTCACATAACATTTTCGTTATTGTTTTTAAAGTGTAAAACTGTAGGGAAATGTAATGTACAGATTTATTATTAAATATATAATAATTATTATAATAACCCTTTTTTTTTATAAAACTAGAAACAAAAGACACATGAACACATATGTTAATTTCCGTCTATTATGACCGTTATTATTAAAATGTTGGTGGGCGTAAACCTCATAAGCACGTTTGATGATTTATCCAGATTAAACTGGAAATCTTTGATTATTCAAAATATGAATGATGGTCTTTATTTAAATGTAATTATTATATTCATTTTATTCTACACCGGTTAGCAAATGTCACTTGTTCTGAAGAGTATTCTGGAGTAGGTATGTCCATGTTTTTTAACCTTCTACTAAAAGATATTTAATTTTAAAAATATGTAGGTATGTATTACAGTGTTATGTCAGCTTTTAGCCTGAGATTCGAACTATTGAGACTAGGTGGATGGATGATGGATTGAATCGTCCCACGTTACAACGATAATGGCCCCGCGTGAACATTCCGGGCCCAGAGGATTTCCTCTCTACCCGAGCAGTCATGAGACTAGGTGTGTAGCAGAATTCCAAGCTATCAATTTAGCATTGCCCTTAGGAGACCTAGTTTACCTGCACAAAAGCGATGCCTATGCCGACGCCGCCCAGCACGAAGGCGATGTTCTTGAGGTGCTCCTTGATCTTGTCGAGGCAGCCGACGCCGTGGAAGCCGGGGGAGCCGTCGCTGCAGGGTTCAGGTTTTCCAATCTCGTGTCCCGTGCAGCAAGTCGCCGGAATCGGCAGGCCATTGTTCGCCCAGTCCTTTGGTCCGTACACGCCACAGCATTGCAGCTGTGGACAAATAAATATTAATTCTCTCTTTCACAGACAGGTCACAGACTGGCTGACTGGGGGTTAGAACTCAGTCAGTGTCTTGTAACTGATCCAATCTATTATAAGACACTATATACTGGACACTAGACTAATCTATATCTAGAATAGAAAAATTACTGCCACGCTCTACCATGCTGGCGATGCATCGACAAGTAGATTTAGAAAACATGGACAATGCTATGACGTAGATTTATTTAGTACATTTTGTCTTTACTTTAGTAAGGAGAGACATTTAATCAAAATATTATACGGTTTCTTAGATTTACATATAAAATAGTCATAAATTCAAACCCAAGACTCGAAGAGAGAGATTAGCTTGACCATTACAGCATTACTAATAATTAGACTATTATAGAGAGAAAGATGGAGAAGAAACTGCATTATTCATTGTAATTATACAGACTCGTTAATATAATAGGTAAAACAAAGTCGTTGTTGTTAACGTTTATCGTTTAATGAGTTTCCAGAAATTCAGCTAAACAATGAGCCCAACGAATTACGAGTAAATAATTGCACAACGCTTGGTTGTTATTACATACCTACCTACTTTGGTACATATATGGATATACTTTGGTACATATATGGATATACTTTGGTACATATATGGATATATTTATTTTTATCAAGCAATAAATTGTTATTATATTATTCGAACAGATTATAGCCGGCTTCGATTTTAATTGCAATGTTTTGCACTATTCCCCTTTATGTTACATATCTGTGCTAGAAATTCTGTTCTTTCCGGTCAGACGCATCATCTATATATTAATACTGCTGAGCCACTAGTTTACATAAAAACTCAATATATATGTAAATAAAACTTTAATGTTTGGCTATGATATGTAAATGAATAGTTTCTTTTAAGTTTCTGTGATTGTTAACTATTACTATGAAATCATCATGCCAGGTCTCTCACAGGGTAGGGAGAGAGAACTGAGTGCCAAATAAATCTATCCTATCTATCTACTTTCATCACTTTTTACATACTAGCATGTCGGAGACTTAATCTTCGATTAGACAATATCCGACCTATTTCTTCAAGATAGCCGAGACTGCTATCTCCAGCAGCTTTGTCCGTCAACATTTGCATTTGATATCTGTTATGGCATGGTTTTTCCATCATTCTCTTTACGAGTCCGAATCATCGGAGCAACCCAGTGTAAAATATGACGAACAATAATACCATCCAATAATCGTCGAGCTAATAACAACCGGAAGTAACCAAGGCCGGAAGCTATTTAATTTCTAATATATTTTTTACTACCGGGTGTATTTATTACTTAGTCATTCACGTTTTATATATAAAACATTTGGTATAATATGACGTTGAATTTTTATTCTTATATCGTCACGCCTCTCTTAACAATTGAGTAGGCAGAGAGCACCGTAATGCCAAATATGTATATGACTCATTAATAACTACAGGACATTGAATTTAAGGTTTCTTGTTCAAGACTAAAGTATTCGTAAGGTTAATAATGATAATAAAATGTGTTTATTGACATACAGATAGGAATATTGGAAAACACCAGTATGTAGATACATAGGTAGATGACTAGATAACGCTTTATTATTTACACCATAGTCAGATATTACAGTTTATACTGACGATGTTTTAAACTATGTGTGGCCTTAGCGTTCAAAAGCGATACCTTCCAGGCAACCCACATGTAGGTATAACAATTGACGGGCAAAACGTGGCTCAGATACACCTGATACTCAGTGCAGCATATATCGCTCTATTTCACCAACAGCCTATTCGCTATCAGCCGTGATGTTCAATCTTTGTTACCCAATGTACCAAAAATATACTTCAGAGTGACAATAAATGTTAGCGTTTAAAGCAGAGAGAATCCAAGGTAAACACATGATTGACGACTTCGCTGCGTTACAATGGTCAATTGTCACGGATATGCTTTGCTTCGGACGTTGCGAAATGTGAAAAGTCACAAGTGTCGTAAACGGCGTGCGTGAATGAAAAGAGCGAAGAATGTGGAAGAACCACGCCAGGTCTATGAAGGATAGAGATATTTGGGACTCGGTGCTCTCTGCTTACTCGTAAAGAACCTGGTGCAATGATTTAATTAAACTTAACATCATGCCTGTAATCCCCGAAAGGGTAGGCAGAGGAATGTAGTACACTCCCACGTTTCACCAGTTACGTTTACGTTCCATGGAATAGGTGGTAAGCCTATTGCCATACACCGGGCACTACTAGAAATTCTAAATTAGAAAAATCCAATAGTACCCGACCCGGGATTTGAACCCAGGACCTCTCGATCGGCAGTCGCGTTTGCAATCACTCGGCCAAAGAGACAGTCAATGATGTAAAAATAATACTTTAACAATATTTCTTCTATCCTAATATGTATATGATATTGTAGCAATGTTGATTCGTACTTACATCGGTCTGGATGATGTCGTAGCTCTTCTGGATATCCGGATTGTTTTTGTATTCGACGAGGCTCGCGTTGAGACCGCGCTCGATCGATGTCTCCAGGTCCTTGTGCTTCACGTAGCCCGCAATGCCGATGGCCAACTCCGCCACGAATATCAGCAACAGGAATATTGAGAACTGCAGAAAAATTATTCGATTATTCATCGTCTTCAAGCTGCTAAAGTTTATTACTGGATATAGGCCCGTTTTGTGCGATATTGCCCATAATATATTTACGAAAGTTCTGGTTACTCAGAACCGTTCCGTAGACTGTTTATCTTTATTATTGTTGTTTCTCTGGCTTTATAAAGATATATTAAACATTTGTTAGTTAACATCTTGTCACTTTTTTTAGCAATGTCGTTATGTTGTTGTAAAAAATATTTTTTTAGTAAATGTGTACTGTTAGTTAATGTTCAATAACGTAACATCACGCATGTAATTCTCGAAGAGGTAGGCAGAGAAGTGTAGTACAATCCCACGTGTCACTAGTTAAGTTTACGTTTTACTTTGGAATAGATGGTGAGCCTATTGTCATATACCAGGCACAACGTCAGTCTCCGGGTTGCTATGGGAATTTTTAAATAGAAATGTTAAATTTGAAACATCCGATAGTACCTGAATTGGGATTCGAACCCAGGACCTATCGATCAGCGATCGCGCTTGCAACCACTCGACGAATGAAGCAATCAATAACGTTTTAAAACATTTTATGACGTCAGTATATCAGCACCATTGAAGTCAGCGGCGAACACAAAATGGCGTTCAGTATGCACAAGTTACATTATCGGACAGTTAGTAATAATAGATAATTATATTAGTCACTTGTTTGTGAAAACTACGTAGCCATCGGGAGCCAATTAAATTATTGACTTATCTATACAAATGACATTTTTGTCGTCCACCTTGGACAACGAAACACAATATTCCACTACAATTGAAAGAAGTAAATTAATAATGATAAGACATTAATTGTGATAAAGCAAAGTAATATAAGTAATATTTTTAAATACACCATCTCAGTAAGAAGAGCAGACTTTATATTTTATGGTTTTTTAAGGCAAATTGTAATATAATTGTCTAATAGTTTGCTGAATTCTACTAGTACATATATATCGAAAATTTATTTTTAATGTCGAAACTACTCAATTTTTGTAGACTAGTGCTGTGTAGAGCTATTTGCATAACATCAGTTGCTACAAATCCCATGAAAACTTGTCCTTCTAAACAGCATCAATGTTACACTATTCATAATAAAAAAATATTATTATTGGCATAATTATCTCTGTAATTTCAGTATATTTCATATTTTATGATGATAAAAAAATTATGCACATAATATATTATACTCTAGAACAATATAAATAATGCGAAAATAGATAAATTAAAGGAAAAGCAGTGAAAAAATAATTATTGAAAAGTATTATTTTTGTTATAAATGATGTATTGGTGTAATTCGTGTGTAAATAACGTTCGATTCGACCAAGTACATATTTTAATTGTCATAACTAGATTGAAGTATGTAGAAATAAAATAATATAACTTTTATATTAAAATAAAATTTCATGTTACAGTAGTTCATAATGGCTTAATCGTATTAGGCAGTCTCACGCTCCACGTCTCAGCGGGATTCGTAATGGACTCCGTGGAGAACACAATACTCCATTATGGCTGCGTATCGGAACAAGAATAATTACATCACGAAAATTTTCTCCTATTGTTTCATGACTTATTTGTGATTTAATAAAATAACTTCTGATAGAGTATTATTCATCATGAAGTGGGTTAACTTTCCTCCCCTGCAAACATTACTAGCTCAAGGTCGGCTGTGTTTGAACCACCTGTCCCTCATGGCCTGACCTAGACGCCCGTTCATTTAATATTTGGCCGGCCTACTCTGACTGGAATTTTTATACAAATTAATATTCAATTAAAACTTAATTTATTATGGAAATATTTCATTGTTCATCCTAATTTTTTAATCAGCATTGACAATATAATATTTATAATATATACATGTATATGTTATATGTTTCATAAGTTTTCTGGTCGCCATAAAATATGGTTTGCCTAAATTGGGATCAGATAGGTCGGTGAGTTGTTCCAAGATATTATCATTTTTGCATTTTTATGGATGCCGGTTACCAGAGACAATGATAATTGCAATCCATAGACCAAGAAAGACATTGAAACGTTTCAAGCTTCAGTATTTGCGTTAACAAGGCTTTTTACTTTTCATAAAGCTAATTGACATTAATTTCGTTCGTTTTGCAATGAGTTGCGTATTGACTCAGGGCGAGTTCTCAGTAGTGCCGACCACCTGACTCATTTCATGCGACACTTTAGTATGTACTACATATCCGTCAACAGATGCAGATGTGTGAGAATGAACAGTAAACTGTTAATTGCTATATAACAAAAATATATTCGACTAGTGGCAGTATTATAAGCAGTGATAGCCTAGTGGTTAAGAATTCAGTCCCTCACTCCGGGGGTGCCGGGTTCAAACACACGGCGCGCAC
>DWDT01001517.1:0-15682 GCA_018245595.1 Microceris scylla | reverse complement strand
CCTTCACTGCTCTGCTCCTATTGATTGTAGCGTGATGAAAAGTATACTATAACCAGCTCAGGAGTATGAAAAATAATCGTACCAAGTTTCCTTAAAATCCGTCGAGTAGTTTTTGTTTCTATAACAGTTATACAGATAGACAGAATTGACCTCTCTACAGATTTATTATAAGTATAGATGTAGAGTCGAGAATTCAAAGTAGATATCTAAGTAGAGCAAACGGATGCCTAGGCCTAGGTCATCCATGCAATTATAACTTTGCTAATAATATCGTTTGAACGGTACAGTATATTATCATTGAAGTTGTTCAATTTGTTAACTTTAATATCAAACTTTGATTAACAATGGTACGCCTACTCGCAGATCCAGCTCCTCTCCAAGGGTTTGATTATGTATTCGGTCTATGCATAATCAAGAGAGGCTCTATTGAAGATTATAGTGTTCCGTCGTTCTATAAATATGACAGTAATATCCAGGTTTTATGGGCGTACGTACTCGTAGATACTAGGTTATGTGCCGTTACTATCTGATTTAAGTTTAATTAAGAATAGTAGAAACTGGTAGAGAAAATTTGATATCAGTCGTATAAAGTACATCATGAAATGTATTCTTTTGTGGTATTAACAGCACAAATGAAAATCAATTCATAAATGCTGTTTTTGTTGTTTAAAAAATAGCCCTAACAACATCATATTTATCGCCTCTGAAATAAGAAAATTCAATTATAATAAATCAATTTTCGTGTCGCTTTTAGAATTCATTAGGAGTTTTATATCAATTTCAATATAGCTGACATCCAAGAGCAAAAAAATTATGGTTTTTTTTCCGAATTTTACTCCGAAATATCTGTTTACTGAAAGATCGAAATAATTAGTGAGATAGTGCTATGTTATGTTGTCGTTTAGTACACACACACACACACACACACACACACACGCTCTCACACACACACACACACACACACGAAAACGCACACGCACACACACATATATATAACCGGAATGTTTAAAAACGAAAAATATATACAAATACTCCTATGCCACTACGTATGTACTTGCAGTTTTTACTAATCCAACTGGATTTTTGGCCGTCTTCCACGCTTCGGTTTGCACGAGTATTTTATCCGCGTGCGTATGAAATGTGCAATGAGTTTCCATTTCAGGATTTCCTAAATCGCTATGACATGGCTATGATCAACAAAAGCGCAAAAACAGCTAAGGACTTCAGAACTTACAACGCTTCGACCGCTCCTCAGGTGTTGTAAATGTCCATAGTCAACACTCACTACTTACCACCAGTTGTCCCGTCTGCCTGTTTGCCAGGCTAATAATATAAAAAAAAACAATTAGGGGTAATTATATACTATAATTACGTAGTAGTTACTACGTACGTGAAAGCCATTTCATAAACTCTATTACTTTAGGTCACGCTAATAAAGTCATCGGTTGAAGCCACTCTCTCACACATTTATATTTCAATTACATCCGTCGCTCTGCTACATAACACAATTAAATCGGTCCCTCGCGTGACTGACGACTTGCTAGCATTTCAAAGTTACATGACTCGAATTATTCGCTTAATTGCAGAACCGTTGATTTGCCAATTAACGCTATAACTGTTGACGTAATATCTCGTGTGTTAATTAGTAACTTGCACCGCGCGTTTACAGCTTAGATTACGGCAGCATTAGACTGCTTTGACAGTATGGATTAGGCGTTCGCCATTAGTACATTGAAATATTGAAATTGCGCATCAATTGAGTACGTAACGTAACTTCACCCCTGTAATCCCTGAAGAGGTAGGCAGAGGAATGCAGAACACTCCCACGTTTCACCGGTTACGTTTACATCCCACTATGGAATAGGCTGATGATGATGATGGACTAGTTGGTGAGGCTATTGCCATACATCGGGCACATATCCAGACTACTGAGTCTGGATGGAGCAGTGGTACGGCCACTGCTAGAAAATCTAAATTAGAAAATGTTGTAGTGTTCGATCCGGGAGTCGAACCTGGGACCTCCTGATTGAGTCGCACTTGCAACCAACACGTCCAACAAGGCAGGCAAGCAGTCAGGCAGCAGGTAGGCAGTCAATTAAGTACTTGAACCAAATTGTTTTTGGCGATCTTCGTTAGCGATCAGCGTTTTAAAATTCTATAAAATATTCTACAGAATGTTCTTACAGTAACATTATGGAAGAAAGTATCAAACCGATTGCCGTAGAATCACATTATTCGCCCGCCAGTGTGGCACGTATGCAATTCCGAACTGCGAAGCACATTAAAAGTCAAAACAAACTCTGTGAGAGCACTTTAAATTTAAAATTAACTCGAGTCCGTCCCCGCCGTATAGTATTAGAAATTAGATTTATTACCAGTTCTTTGTACTTTAACACATGAATAAAAAATACTTTGTAACAAAATACATATACGAGTAGTGGGTAATGCTTACTATTTAAAAGTTTTATTCTCAACTGCTTTATTGTTTTAAAACACATTTTTTTAAAAAAGGTGTCCCAAAATTTTTACAATAAACAGAACTTTTGTGACACCATGTTTTAAAATCATGGTTCCTTTCTAGGCAGTAAGATTTCCATTCAGTATAAGTATTTATGAGTATAATATGACTAATATTATAACAAATAAATATTTAATTTTCTGGTATTATAATAAATTTCGATTCCTCTTTAACGGAGTATCAAATATGTAGACCTTATAAAGGTCACTAAATTTTAAACTTAAATCCCTAAATCAGCTCTGAAGCAGCACAGTAAAGTGGTATTTCGATCGTCCACAGCTGCAGGAAAGGCTCATAACCAGTAATGGGCCATAGATAGGGTTGCAGTAAAACTTACGATTGGAACAAAACAAAGAAAAATATGTTACATTTTTGCAACGTCTAAATGAAATGGAATCTTTGAATCGCCATTCGAAATTGGAAGTTCGAATGTTTCAAAGGGAATTTACAACACGAGAATACAGTCGTATGGAGTGGATCTGGTGTCACATACACGTACCCTTGACTAACGGCTTGCGGAGCATGTGAAACAGAAATGCACATGTGTCACACGTACACATATGTATATGTGTATCATTCTGTGTTATTCAGAAAAGAAGTATATAAGTTCGCATGTCTTTGATTTTAAATCATGATCATCATCGTCAGCCTTTATATGTCTACTGCTGGACATAGGCCTCCCCTAAACGGCGCCTCTCCATCCGGTCCTGGGCTTTCCGAATCCAGCAGCTTCCCGCTGTCTTCTTCAGGTTGTCAGACCATCTGGTAGGAGGACGACCTGCGCTCCTTTTTCCTTTTTGTAAATAGCTAAACCTAAACGGCTCCAGTGCAGTTTTCTTCTATAAACACACATTAATGCCACCGGTCTAAAAACACTAATTTTAGTTAGATCAATTTTATTCTCCAAGGATATTTTACGTACTCTCATTTTTATATGCGGTCAATAAACAGTGTGGTCTCGTAATGTATTCGAAAGTAGCCTGTATTATATTCACGACCTACTTTACGTGGAGCAGTCGCTTAAAGTCGCCGCGAACTCATTCGAAACACTTAAACTTTAAAATCAACTGCCTCGAAAGTTTTACTCGGCGCGATAAAGGAACAGGGAGTTACGTTTTTTGACACGTTTATAGGACAAGAAGAACACCTGGATTTAATTAAACACGGCCGTTCGTTAACATTGTATGAACTTCCAAGCGGTAATTACTTACGAGTAACAATCAAAAACAGATGCGTCCCTGTGTCTGAGTGTGCTAAACACTGTAGCTACGAACATACATATGTATGTATTTGATACAAGCTTCAGAACCAGTAGCATGTTAATTTAATTGATACTGCTTTCGTATTCTGTAACTAAAAGAAGATACTATTTTTAATTATTGCAGAATTATGGAACTCTACTGATTCAAAGTTTTCTAGTTTATAATGTTTATTTTATGAGCTGATTGTTAACGTTTTCCACAACACGTTTATAGTGTTTCTTAGTAATAATTAGGACAAAACTAAAGTAATGATGAATAAACGCGTTGATTGTAGTAGACCTGTAGTACCTGTAGTAAACGGCTGCCTTTTCGAATTTACGAATCGAATCGAATTTTCGATAGACGTCCAAAATCATCGGCATAGCTAAATCGATTTAGCACGCTGAAGTGGCTGTCCGTTGCCCATACCTGACGAAAAATTGATAAACGGCTCGGAAAAAATAGTGTAGGACGTCAAGTGGGTGACAAGTGCTGCTAATGTTAATGACGACGAAGTTATATACATACATATGTATGTATATTGTATGGTTAGTAGCTGTGGAGTCAACCTCATCTTAACCACGGTTTTTTTTATTCGAAAATACGTTTCTTATTTTAAGACACAGAAGATGTTGACATAAGCCTATGTTTTTTGCTACTATTTTACAAAAGAAAACCTTCTGCGAGATATGAAGAGTAGCGCTTTACTATAGTAGTTTCGCACTGCTTCCCAGATCTATGTATGAAAAAGTGGAAAATCTCGACAGAAGAATGAGACGTACCTGCAAATGTTTTCTCAAGTGGTATTTTCGCTTAAAGCGATATAAAACCTCACCAAGAAATGGAGTTGTATGAAGACTCAGACTCGTTTCGAGTGTTCCTCAAACACAAATAACCTCTTGCTGAAGAAAACATTGTTTTATCCCCAAAGCTGTTTCTACTAAAGTGTGTGATTTTAGGTATTTTTGTTTTGGATCACTTAAACGTTATTTTCTTTGTGCGCGTGTACTTTTACGGGCACCATTTTTATTTAATACCCATTTCAATGACCATTTATAAGTGTAGCTTAAATATATTTAATTGATCAAACTCTAATACATTACTTTGGAACATGTGTCAGCTTATTAAATTCAATTTCAGATGAAAGTTGATATTGCAAGGGCTTAAATAGAAATGATAAGAAAAAATACTTAAAACAAGACTACTGACAACTATTTAATTAATGTCATAAATAGCGAGGTTTTTTAGACTAGAAACATTCGAAAAAAATTCATAAATTAAAACTTGGCCGTGTTTTGGTATGAGCAATTTTCACCCTACTTAAATTCTAAGAAAATTAAAAAGTTTCTATTTTTACATTGATCTTGCTTATTGTATTATAACGATCCAATTACAATTCTCACGTACGTATTTTATAGATAATACAATCTCGGATAAGAACTATCGATTTTACGACTTACTTTACGACCTCGCTCTACGCTCTAAGTTTTTTATACGCCTGTTCGGATATTCGACTTTCGTGTTAGAAATTTGACAGCTATATTGCGTGAAACTCATAAAGCTTATAGTTGAACTTCAATACGCTCAGTACCTGCATATTGTCGATGACACTATGCGGTCTATGATTGCGAATGACGTAGCGGTTCTCTTTCATTATGCGGTCAAAATATTAGCATTCGCAGGACACTAAATACATACATATATATAGTGTAGCTACGCCTTATCAACGATGGGAGTTTAATGGTTGCATTTAAATTGCATTCTGCAGGGGATATTTCAAACTAATTAGCTCAATTAGCGCTTTGCTGCATGAATTGAAAACTTCATTAATTGACCTGCGACGGGGGCACCTGTAAGGGGTTCCAACTACGATCTTAGGAGCCCAATCCAGCCTCCTCTGCACGTGGTGCACCTTGCTATAACAGATGAGGCTCTGGCGACCGGCAGATTGCGGTATAGCGCAGCCTTAATAGGCCCGACTAAATGGCCTGGCCGCCGACGGACAGCAGCTTCTGCGGTGCGAAAAGCTCTGCCCTGCGTTTTCCAACTCGCACGCCCAGCCTCTCCAGGCCAGTAATCTCCATTACGGGCACAAATCCCTTTTGGAGGAGGCCTATGTCCAGCAGTGGAATGGGATATGCTGATGATGACGGGGGCACCTATTGTTAAATGACTTGTAGTCGTTAACATAAGGCTAGGAACATAAGGAATAATATTAATTCGTATATATACGAGTACGATATTAATAATTCTGAAATCGCATTTGCAATTCGTAGCTTTGTGTTTTGCATGATGTTAATAAATCCATTCTTACTGTCCAGTTTTACTCAGAGAATACGTACAAGGTAATGCCCTCATCGACAATACTTTTTCAAAAAAGTATTAGCCTTATTTTGTAAATGTTAAATACATCTTATCATAATTATGCTCAGGTTGATCAGAACATATCTTGGTTTAAATTCGAATTTTACGAAAGTAATCCATTCTGAATTTGGGTCACAAATTAAAAAGGGTGAGATGGTGTTACGTAGCTCCTTATATACTGTATAGGGCATTTCATTCTACTCCATTTGTGACGAATAACAGACACATGTCCCTTGGTGACATTCGTTTTATGACACTCACTCGTAAGTAATGAATTCAGTCGCTACTGTTTACTTCAATAACAAAGTTTTTGTATTTAATGTTCTGACATAAATTGAATTAAAACTGTGAACAGTGACAGATTCACACCGGATTAAGGATTAAATATAACAACGGGTATGAAATACATATATTTATATCATCGTCATCATCATCATCACCATCACCATCACCATCAGCATCATCATTAACATCACCAGCCTATTTCCGTTCACTGCTCCGATTGTAGACTTCTCCAATGATGTGCCCCTGAGCTTGATCTTCAGTTCTTCGTATCCAATCGCAGCTAGCCAGCCATCTTGCGTATTTATATAATAAACAAAAAATAAAAGCATTTTTTCACTTCAATTTTCCCCGTACAGCGATATCTGGTGGAAAATTCTGTACCGTTACAGCGAACCGGCATCATATCCGTCTGAATGGCTTGAGACCCCTGACAATTCAATATTGTTATTGTCTTCGTAGATTAGAATATCCGATGGCAGTAACTGTTATTACATTTCGCGATTGCCCCGAGAGAAGTATTGAAATATCAAATGGCGCTGACATTTTATAGAAATATGGCCATATTAAAATGATATTGCACTTGAGTTGCTTATTTATTGGAAAGTAAAATAGCTTTTAAAAGTACCACTAGACGTTCAGTTTATTTAGTTTCCTGACCGTTTATAGTATTTTTGTAGACTCATTGAAAACTTGAAAGTTAATGTGGAATTCTTTAACGTCTGTGGTTGAATTTTAAATGGGTGATACTTTGAACTTTTATCATCATCATCATTATCAGCCTACTCTCGTCCACTGCTGGATATAGGCCTCTCCAATAGCATGCCACTAAGCTCGATCTTCAACTCTTCGCATCCAACCACTGCCAGCCACTTTGCGTATATCGTCACTCTACGTATCGTCACTCTACTTTGAACTTTATGAAGGTATTATTATCTAAAATCTGACCATTGTTTAACGGCACTATGACCAAATATACACTGTAACCGAAAACGTGACGGGTCGAGCGCGCACATGATTAATTTGGATTAATATTTTATAATCCCGAATTGATTGAAACTTCGATCCATTGAAATCCCAAAATGTCATTTATTTCACAGAATCCATAATGACTTTTAATGTTAAGCAACCGAATGATATTATGGCTAGTTATTAATTATGTTACTTTGTAATTAATATATGTATGTATATATGAAACAGTTTCATGTAAAGGGATTTTATTCTTTAATGCACCTATGTATGTATTTACACCTTAGTATACAAAGGTGTTTCACTTTAGCTGAAGGATCACTATTTCTTTCTTCCACCTTGTAACCAGTCTCCGTGAGTTCTGGCTCAATCTTGTTTGTATGGGTAAATGTTTTTTTTATGAAGCCAGCTAAATATTTATAGAATGATATATATATCGAAGCCACCGATCCGAGGAAGTATGACAGTGTGTGGGAATGCATACCTCCGTTGGAACTGAAAGACGTGGCAAGAGGTATTATGTGTCTGCTGGGGCATTGCAGTAGCAGGGCAAAGGTTCGTTACGCAGGAAAGTCCAGACTTTTTCTATTAACCCTGAGTAACGTCAACGAGGGGCTTAAAGATCCATCTAAACTGATATCTCTCTCATAATACAATAACAAAGATTTGGCAGCCTCACCCCACCAAAAAACATAGTGCCTGACAGCGGGTGGAAACGGGCTTTTGAAGAGACCTGTGTCCAGCATGGGATAGAAAACGGGCTGATAATGAAGATGATGAGCGTTTATTAGGTCCATATTTTGCATTATTAGGCATTACTTTAACAATAAAGTTTCGATACCAAACTTCGTACTAGATTTTATTTTTATATGTCGCCGATTATGAGCAAATTATCTCTTGTCTATCCAGTATATAGAATAAAACCTCTATTACCTTTGTAGATTATTTACGACTAGGAATGGATAAGGCTGCTTTTGTGTTCTACATTTAAGTGTAATCCCAGCGGCTTGTAAAGTGCGATTTATTATCCATATCGCAATGTACTTGGGTTTAATGCACGGTTCCTCACAACACGCTCGCCACACTTTTTGTGTTCTATTACTGTACGAGAATGGGGAAACCCCGAAACCTACATTAAAATTGTTATCATTTATGGATTATGGTTGATTTAAAACTAACTCAAACATAACTTCACGCCTGTAATCCCCGAAGAGGTAGGTAGAGGAATGCAGAACACTCCCACGTTTCACCAGTTACGTTTACGTCCCACTATGGAATAGGTGGTGAGTCTATTGCCATGCATCGGCCACGTATTCCGACTCCGAACCACCACTAGAAAATCTAAAGTAGAAAATTTTTGTAGTGTTCGACCCGGGAATCGAACCCGGGGCCTCCCGATCGGCAGTTAAACTAACTTATACCTACATTGGAAAAAAAGACAATCTAAGAACTGAAGATACTTACCATCTGTTATCAACATTAAGAAACTGTGTAACTATTTTGGCTCAGATGTTTCGTAGTGTGATGTATAGAGTTTCGTAGTGTACGAAAGACTACTAATAATGTCGAACAATTCAATAGCAAAAGCGCCTTCAATATCGCTTTACGCTTCGCCGATAACGATCTGCAAACGCACAATGGCTACAAGAGCTTTACTTAGCAATTATTAACTTAATAGCTTTTCAGGTCTGACCGAACTCAGACCGAACAAAGAGTATCTTCGGAAGGTTAAAAGGGATCAGGCTAAATGAGAGAAAATTGAGAGCGAATGTTGTCGTCCTCGAAAAAATAGTTTCATAATAGTGGCTGAAAAACAGTTTGGCATAGAATTCTGGTCTTATGCCATGTAAATCTGAGCCATCGTCTCTTGCCCACAATTTTTTTTCTCTTCTCATTGTAATAATTGTAATTTTATCTAGGATTTTTTATGGTCAATAAAGTATATTATACAATTATTATTAAAAAATACAAATTGTTCCATCATACAACAAATGTTTTTTATAGTTTTTGTCATCACCATCGTCAGCCTCTAATTGTTCACTGCTGGACATAGTCCTCCCCTAATCGGCGCCACTCCTTCCCTTCATGGGCCTTCCGAATCCAACAGCTTCCCACTGTCTCAATTAGATGAAGATAGTTACTTAGATGTCTCATCATCATCATCATTATCAGCCTACTCCCGTCCACTGCTGGACATAGGCCTCTCCAATAGCACGCCACTGAGCACCATCTTCAGTACTTCGCATTTCAATCATTTAGATGTCTACTTTTCCAATACTTTAAGAAATAAAAGCGAGATTAAATATAAGCGTTATACAGATGTATGAAAATTATAAAGAGTAAAATAAATCCCCAATACCTTAGTCTGTGAGATGAATCTAACATTTTGTAAGTGCTATTGCGTCTAGTAGCGTATGAACATTTGAACACAATTCGACTACATAGCTCGTACATACTGAGTAAAATGTAGCATTTTAATTAAATGCACTGTCGATTAATTAAACAATTGTTAATTTGGTTTAACAGCCATTGGTCTGTGAACTTGGCGGCAACTTAATAAACAAATAACGATTTCATAGTCGATTACACTTCGGGAAAGCAACACGTATTATGGGGATTATGTACAAAATAAAAAACATATAATTTTTCAAACATTTAAACAATTATTTTATCAATGCGTTCAGTGTCATGCACTTCAATTGCGCATTCATTTCGAACACAATGGGTCAAGTGACAATTGGTTATATGGAGAATGGAATACCGCTGATGACAAATTTTAAAATGAATTAATTTATTGTAAATAAGCAATCAAGTCCTTATTATCTTCAATGAATCATGAATGCATTTTGACTACCGTTTAATACCAATGTTTTGCCGCGATCCTGTAAGCCTCCATTTATTTTCCTCTTATGACAAACAGAAGATACCGTAGCTCGTATTCTGGCCCTAAACTACGGGGACGGACAGTTATCCTAGTATGAAAATTCGGTAATGTTATATCTTTAACCAAATGTTATATCAGCTGATCTTTTTTTGCCTTGTTCGATACTTATAAATAATGCAATTTTTTCTTCTATTCCTTTCTATAAAGCCGTCGTTTCAACATTCACTCTCGATATACCCATATCGGATTTCATTTATTTAAGTACGCTGTTCTTTCTCTTTGTGCTTTGTTCCCGTTGTTCTTCTAACTTGTTCTTAGTCTTCTTTCATCATTATCAGCCTACTTCCGTCGACTGTTGGACATAGGCGTCTCCAATAGCACGCCACTGAGCTCGATCTTCAGCTCTTCGCCTTCAACCACTGCGATCCACTTTGCGTATATCGTCACTCCACCTAGCTGGAGAGCGTCCTACGCTACGTTTGCCAAGTCGCAGTCTCCACTCCAGAACACGTCTGCTGCAGCGGCTATCGGTTCTGCGACAGATGTCTTTTTTATTTATTACATATTCTTATATCTTTTCAATACATTCATTTGTTTTGCGATACATTCAGATATTCGTTTAAATTTGTATATATAGTCTTACCAATGCCTAATTTCTTTACTTTCGCAATTTTGATTCTTGCTATACATTTTCATCCGTTATTTTTGTGGACCAACTCTCAGATTCACAGAAATCAACCCATCTTATTACAAGTTGTAAGTGTTCTTTAAAAACACGACTTAATTTGTAACAATGACGGTTTAACGGGGAGACGTTTATTTTAATTATTATATGCACAAGAAATACATTAACCAACTTTATCTTTATTATAACGTGCTCGACCTTTTCGAATAGGAGCGAGCATAGATCGAAAAGAATAATGTACAGTTGCTAAATATGATAATGAAATCCTAAGCTTAATTTGCATATATCCCTTTACCCTGAAAGGCAACGTCGACTTTATTCTATTTAATGCTAAAGCAACAAACGAACATGAAAACCCTTTGATGATAAACAGCCAGGGGCACCTAAAATGGACTGAGGATTCCTTTTACCACTTTGATAACTTTGAAAGGATACCATGAAATTATAACCCTACAGAATTGACTTAATGGCGTTATAAAATATGAGTTTACATTTTAGTAGGGTATATTACATTTCTAGCGAAATAATGCAAATTATTGTTCGTGATTTCATGTATTCATATTCATTGTAAATATATGGAATAAAAGTGCTTATTCATTTTTTACTATGAGCCAAATGTGTATATTTTTTAACGTTAAAAATCGTTATTTGTGTTACTAAGGGAGAGTGTTGTAGGTATGTAAATATTATTTTTATCAAAATGACAATGACGAATCCTAGCTTTGAGGGTTTGACGGGTCCTTAAAGGCAAGGGAAAACAATATATGCAAAAGGAAATCATCTGCTTAAGAATACGCTATGACTTATTGGTATTATTTAACCTGACCTACTCTTACATATGTATTTGATTAACAAGCATTTCGTTTAATTTTTCCATATATCACGAGAAAAAATGGTGAAACAGTGTCAACCCAGTGATTTTAGTATACCTAATTTCTTTTTTTAAATAACATAATTAGTACTTTGAAGTATACATAATTGTAAAGGAGTGGTAAATAGTAGTAATCACTTAAACACCGATCAATATAATGTTCTCGGAAGCATGTGAAGTAAAAGTGCGTTTTAAATTGAAATATCACTTGCTAACGGTGAAGGAAAACATCGTCAGGAAACCTGCACACCTTAGAATTTATAAAAAAAGAAAAAAATTCTAAGGTGTGTGAAGTCTGCCAACCCGCACTTGGCCAGCGTGGCGGACTATGGCCTTAACCCTCGCAATATGAGAGGAGTGGAATTATAATGGGTCGATGATATACGACTAACTTGCCTAATATCGTCCTTCGTGAGGCGGCTATCTAGCAAATAATAAGCTGGTATTGTTCCATCCGTACACGTCTTGTACTGTATTTACTTACTTGTAACGTGCGGATAGATGATTGTTCTTAGAACAATGTTCCCCTATTGAAGGCGCTGTGTTTTTCTTTAACAATGAACAACAATGAGCATACAGAAGTTTCAAACAACTCCCAACACATCTCACATCTACTCGTATGGTCTGAAAGAGCGCAACTTGTAAACTTCACGGTACGTCACAATGACAATTAAATGCGATGACACACTTTCAAAATATTCTGACATATTATGTACGTCCCTACATATGTTTTCTTATATTTATACTCTTACATAATTATGAGTTCGCTAGTGTTCACGGTAAACGTGAATATATCGAAGGTGTTTGTGGGGTTTTTTCAGCGTCACTTATTAATTTATCATGTTTTCAGTTTTCAAGTGAAGCTTTCAATAAATTATGGATTATGTTACGCCATTATGTATTCGTTCTTAATTACGGTTGCCAGGATATAGTATCAAAATGACAGTTGAAATTTTACGGTTAGGGTGTGTTGTGACGTTATTTTTTTTTTAAGAGTTGTATGTCGTAGAGTATTTCTTCAGGTTTACATTACACGATTTACTTCTGTAGGAAGTACACCTACTCATCATTTAAGTAGGACCTCAAAGTATTGCTACTAAATGTATAACTACTTAAAACGGCTAAATTACATGCAATTAGCAAGTCGCTAGAAATATTATGTGCCCTTATCACACTGTGCAGTGGTCGTGAATCAAAACTCCTGAGGGATGAAATGTCGCGGCATACACATTACACGTTCAAAAGTCATATATAATCTGGAAGTTAAAAACTGAAAATAACTTTTTCATTACTAACCTACAACATATGAAATGTTATATACTTTAGGTTCGCTTGAATTTTAATAAAACGTATATTATAACCCAACAGAATTAACTTAATAGCGTTATAAAATAAAATTTGATTGCCTCGTTTCTCGTGTTGGTTGCAAGTGCGACTGCCGATCGGGAGGTGCCGGGTTCGATTCCCGGGTTGAACACTACAACATTTTCTAACTTAGATTTTCTAGTAGTGGTTCGCAGTCTGGATGTGTGCCCAATGTATGGCAATAGGCTCAGCACCTATTCCATAGTGGGACGTAAACGTAATCGTGAAACGTGAGAGTGTTCTGCATTCCTCTGCCTACCTCTTCGGGGATTACAGGCGTGAAGTTACGTAGAATTAACTTAATAGCGTTATAAAATATGCTTTAACATTGTAGTAGGTACGTCAACACCCAGCACTTGTAAGATATTAACGGTTTGGAACAATTTGTGATTGAAATCCTTTTCCTTTCCCAAGTCTACTTAGAAATGTTTTGTGGTATTGATGAGATGCCGTGGAAAAACTGTCATTAACTCCGCGTTTATCTTTCTTTTTTACTTCTTAGCTTTTAGTTTTTCTATGAGAAAACAACAGGGAATTTCAGTAACAACAGTCATAAATTCCACGTTTCGAGCTTAGCCTTTAACGAGCGATTTTTTCTTAATGGTCTTACTGCATATGATAGTGCTTATACAATCCGTAAATAGTTTTTTACATATACATCTAGGTGGAGTGACGATATACGCAAAGTGGCTGGCAGCGGTTGGATGCGAAGAGCTGAAGATCGAGCTCAGTGGCGTGCTATTGGAACAGTGTACGATGTGTCCAACAGTGGACGATAACTTGCTCATGATGATCACAATGATGATGATATAGGTATATGATGATGATGACGTATAGCACGCTTAGTGTTTTGAGGTATTTATGTAAAATGTATACTGTACTGTGCATTCGATCACACCTTAAGAAATTCTACCGAGAGACTCCCAATTCAATTTTAACAGCACCTGGCTCGAATTCTACCCATTGGGCATTAGCAAGCATCGCAGCGCAGATAATCAACAAAGTAAGATAACAAAGCGATCAGTTTAGTTTTTTATAGAAACCTCTCATGTGTGATCCTCGTCCGATACAGATGTTGCCAATTTATTAAGTGTTGTACTTCTCGCCTTAATTGGATTGTAATCCCGCAGCAGATGGTTGTATTTTCTTATGTGTAATATTAATCTGCTAGCTACACATTAGGAAATTAATGTTTGATCTAAATGGAGTCTTATTTAATAATTCACTTGTAATGTCAGGGTAGCGATTATATTCTGAGGTAGATATTAAACATTTGCCTGTATATAAATTTATTAGGAAAAATAATACTCGACCCATTATAATTCCACTGTTGGAATATCTATGAGTCTCCTCTCATATTGATAAGGTTAAGGCCGCTGTTTTCGATGCTTGGCAAGTGCGGGTTGGCGGACTTCACACACCTTAGAAACATTTTTTTTATTTTTATAAATTCTAAGATGTGCAGGTATCTTCACCATGTTTTCCTTCACCGTTAGTAAGTGATATTTAAACTTAAAACACACTTGTAAGGAGGTGCGCGCCATGCCGATTTTATGCCTTTGTAACGTGTTCCATACCTATTTCATGGGACTTAAACGTAACATAATTATATGGGAGTGTACTTTGTCTACCTTTTCGGGAATTACAGGCGTGATATAACGTGTTTAGGTTAGGTTAGGTTAGTTTTTACTATTAATTTTTTTTCTCTATTTATTTACCCAACGTTTTAATCTCCTTTTCGTTTCATAGTTTTTCTGAGAAGTTGGTTTTAAATGAAATAATTAAAATTATTTGAGATGAGATATTTTACCAGTTTTTTACGCGAAATGTAGGTATAGCAATTCGTATTAAGGATTCGTTTTTATTATTTATAATAAGAACTTTAAAATATTGTCATATTTTTTGTGAAATCTAATTAATTCTTTCTCATTTAAAATGATTCTCAGTAATAGCATTGAGTCTGGAATTTCCCCGGTGTAAGTTTACCCGATATTATTCGTATTATTATTAAGTTTAACCGATATTCCGTGGTTCGACGTAATACATAACTGATGAGTCGTCGAACTTCACCGCACTCCTCTACCTACCATACCACACGGGAATCACACGCGCGATGTTATGTTGTTAAATCTAAGCTACATAGTTCCATATTTATTTGGCTATGTATAAAATACCCAACTTGTTATCCACGTAATTCATTTAATGTGTTGGGGGAGGGGACGGGGTTGATATTTCAAAAATTAATTTCACGCTTTCGTTTTAACGAGCCAAGTTCCTAACTCGCTAATGGTGTTGTTGTTATTGCCAAAGGGTGAATTATTTTGGTTTCTGTACTTTACGTACGTTGCGGCGCACGTGTGAAATTATATAATGTGATATAGTTTTATGTTGCCGTAAAATTTACGAAACGTTGTTATTTTATTTTATTTTATTTAAACTTTTTTGCTAACCTATAGCTAGGTTACAAAGGGCGAACTTAATGCCTAATGGCATTCTCTACCAG
>DWDT01001516.1:0-15687 GCA_018245595.1 Microceris scylla | reverse complement strand
CGCCGTGGGTTTGAACCCGGCACCCCCGGAATGAGGGGCTGAATTCTTAACCACTAGGCTATCACTGCTTAAAAAAAAAAAAAAAAATTTGACATACGTGTCATAAAGTAATTTCATGTAAAAGTTTAAGCACAAGACTCAAGTTCAGTGAGATTGTTTTATTTTGTAATAATACTGGCGACCGGCTGAATGCGGTATAGCGCAGCCTAAATAATAATAATAATGTCCAGCAGTGTACTATGGTAGGCTGATGATGATGATGATGATGACTGTCCAAGTCTGTCCTATTTTCATCTCACATCACACGTCGTCTAGTTTGTCATTCCTTTGTGAGTCGAAAAAAGAGTATCTTCAGACCTTTTTTTGAACGGAAGTAGTTCGGGTGTTTTATGCTATACTAATAATAATGCTATAGATAATCCTTTGAAATTTTCGTACTTACTTTTATTTGTACATATAAAGTCTATTTTAATTTTTAAATCAAAATTATCAATACATAATTACAATTACTCATTTAAAAATTACATTATTTATATTGATTCAGGCTGAACAAAACGTTTAAAAACAAACCACAGCAGCCATTTTAGATTATTCTAAGTGTATGACATATTGACTGCCTCGTTGATAGTGGTTGCAAGCGGAACTGCCAATCGGGTGGTCCTAGGTTTGAATTCCATGTAAGGTAAGTGCTATTGGATTTTTTTAACTTATGTTTTCTAGGAGAAATTTCCAGTAGAGACTCGCGGTCTGGATCTTTGCTTAGTGTATGGCAATAGGTTCACCACCTATTCTTTGAGACGTAAACGTAATTGATGAAACATGGGAGTGTACTGCACTTCTTTGCTTACCTCTTTAAGAATTACATGCCTGATGTTACGGCAACACTTTCTGATAGTTGTTCTTGTACGCCAAAATTTTCAGTTTAATGACTAAAAAATGTATTTAATACGGTAAACTTGTGTTGTGTGTTAAATGTTAGGGGACTAGAGCACCTGCCTTCGGAGTACCTTCTTCATGATACCCTTCAACGTAGACCTTCCCCATTTAGCCCCCAGCCTCTGGAAGCACCTCCACCACACAAAGGAACATCGGTAAATAAAACGACCAATACTTTAATATATAATAACTATTTATGTAAGTATATAAACATACACGAAAATTAAAAATAATTCATTTACCTAATTCACAAAATGAAAGAAAATAATAATTAATTAATCAATTAATAATAATAATATACCTTAAAAATCAACATACAACCTCACACTACACATGATTTTTAAAATTCAATGATTAAATAATAAAAAAGAACTAATTAAAATATTTTCATATTTTTAAAAATTGTTGCAAATCTTCCATCTCGTGGAAATCTATTTTTTTTTACTTCAGTTATACTAAATCCTCTTAAATACTAATATTTATTCAACGCCGCTTTTTTTTACAATTTTTGGGTCCAATTAGTGTAAAATTTCGCTAAAAAATTTTTGATATAACCCGTAAACGCGACCGGAGGTCACGCAAAAATTTTCAAAAAAGGAAATTGAAAAATCCTGTACCCACCCTACCGCGCGCGTCCAAAGTTGATTCTATTTACAAATCGCTATTAAATTCCATAAAACCATAAACAATAAACAGTTCAAACTGTGAATTCAGTCGAGATTCAAAAACGGTCACGATATTTTTTATTCATTTTAAAATTTTTCTGGTATCATTTTTGGTATCACTAACAGAACCCAAATTTGCGCAGTGCCATTGGACAGGGTGCAACAATCACACCCCCTTAACTTAAAATCTACCTTTCCAAATCTTTCTAAGAAATATCACTAATTTATACAAATTTTTCCATACACCCCAAGAAAGAAAAAATATATTAATAATAATAATCCTATGCTACAATTAAAATATCAGATGATCAAAAAGAAAAGTACAACACACATCGCTCGTGTCGTGGTAAAATAACATTTTTTTCATTGTAAAAATTTACCCAATTCGATACTTAATAGGCGCCTAAAGACATGTGTATATTTTTCATTTAAATTTCATTTTATCAATACATATGTTTTGTAAAAAATGGTGTTGAAATTTTAAAACAATTTTACTTATAACATACTCAATGGCAACCCTAAATTCGTCTGTATAAGCCTATATTCTCAGCCCTCCACTAACTGAAAAGCCACCAGTATCCAACTTAGTGTCTATGCACTCGAATTGCACTAAAACTGCACATCAACGGTAGCATTTTGATTTAAAAAGGCAATTTTTGTAGCTTTCGTGTAGTTTTAATGCAGACTGTTAGACACTTAGGGTTGACCATTATAAATTACAGAATATGACAGATGTCAATTTACACAAGTCATTGTGAATAATCCATCAGTTTGGGTTAGGTCTACGAAACCTAATAATACCAAACCCATTTGGGGTCGAAGCCAGTTAAATATATTAGATGAGAATAGTTGCGTAATAAAATTACATTAAATTAAAAAACGACGTTAATAATAATAATATAATAAATACATCGAAATACAAGTGGTCAAAATGCTGAAAGCATAATTGGAAATAATATCGGTCACTTGCTATTGTAAAATCATTACAAGCAAATTATGTTTTTGATAAAACATATTTGGATTTATAGTCATAAGTAATTTCTTGATGACGTTTCGCATGTTTTATACATTTGTTGAAAATTGCATCAAATCTTATTAAAAATTAAAAGCTGGTATCGTTACTGGTATCAACATAATTGATATATTTTGTTAATACCGAATTAATTTTAATAATTTGTTTAGAAATACCCACGTGTCTTTAGGCGTTTGTGAAATCGCTAAGCAACATTTCAAAATATATTCCGCGGGTTAAACATTTTTTTAATCCATAATTTTAATTTAACTTGAATAAATGCGTATTCGGACTTGCGAGGAATTATTTCTCTTTGTTCTAAATAATTCTGTCGCGCGACTGAATTTTATCAAAACTCGAATAATCAGTGAACTGTTCAGGTGTTGTTCGGAAATTATTTTGAAAAATACAAACAGTAATATTTCTATATATAAAAAACTATGCCTCAAGTCATCATTCCTTTAAATTTCATTTCTTTGTTTCATTTGAATAGGCGTAATTCTTTAGCACATGTATAAATAAGTCATTAGAAGAATGACTAATTATCTTAATGTCTGTATTTGCAGACAGATATCTCCTGCCGGCCAATTGAAAAGTTACAAATATGTTGTACAACAAAAACGCGAGTGGAAACCGACCTGGTAAAGGCCGGTTTCGTTGCTAACGCTTATGTGGACATCAAGGAAACGGCGGTCAAAACAAAATGACCGAATGTAAATAAATAAAAACAGAACAACACCGGCCAAACAAGCGACCGCAGCCGACGCACCGATATCTTGCCATTGTTGAACTTAAGAAATACAAAAAAAAATACAAATCTAGGAACATTACAGCTTAAAACGAAATGTACTCCCTAAATAATTTATTTAAGACTTGGAAGATTTTTTTTTAAAGTAACCACTCATTCGTTCTTTCCAACGATCGAACATGAACAGAAACTTGGCTCGTACAGACGATGATGTCGCAAGGGGACATAACGTACGCAGTGGTCGATGTCACAGGTGGACACATATTTATTAATCCTCTCTGCCGGGGTGCGACTATTATTATTAATGACACGTGGCCGTGCCTGAGGGGTCAGTTAACACGCTGTCCACCTGATGTTAAACGCACCCTCTAGATCGACATCTGAAACCAAACAACGAGCGATTGGCGGCGGGCGTGGTGACACCTATAGCAACTGGCCTCGATTGCCAGCGACAAAAGTATTCGTATACGAACCAAGATGGCAGACTATGGGTTTAACCATCTCACTGTGAGAGGAGACCTGTCTTCCAAGAGTGGAATGATAAAAGGGTGGCAACGTATACGAATATGCAACTAACCCTAAAAATAGCGTTTTTACATGCGATACCATGTTTCGGAGGGCGCGAGCGGTCGGTTTCGTTATATTTGGAGCTTGATGAGACTTGTCTGGTTTCAGACTAAGACCAGCGATCCACTGGTGGTCGGCGTGCCAACGTGCGCCAATAGATCAAAGAGTAGCACGCCCCGACCGTCCCTATCTGACCCGTATCGTAAGTAATTTAGTTGAACCCTCATGAAGACTCTGTGTACTTGGGAACATGCATAATGCATTTCTTAGGCTATATTTCGCAAATTCCCTTTCAAGTTTTAAACGTACCCAGCCCTCGTCTCCCTGCCTCAACTAACTTGGCGCGTGGCGCCATCTACGGTGACAACGCAACTACCTACAAATCAGTTCCGTCGCAGTACGGCCGTTGCAAAGAACGAATTTGAACTTAAAATATATACAAATATATAAATATACATATAATTATTTACTGCTAGAAAATGTAACATCGCACAATGTCGGTGCGCGTGGTTTTCGGCGGTTTTAAATTAATTAACATATTATTATTTTAAATGTAGTGTTTAGTATATAGTCACTTGTAATACCCGAAAGCAATAAATTATGTGGCTACATAATAAAATAACCGCAAAATGAAAATAAAAAACTCTAATCTGTCTCCATGTGTTTTTCACAATTGTCAAAACACAGCTCCGCCAAATAATTCGTTACTTGTACTAAGTATTGGTGACTATTCATGTCGTTCAACGCTCGGGAGAATCTTTGGCGAACGTTTACGGGTATGAAAAGGTCAACTACGAACTGCAAGAATAATGACATCTCAAAATGATATAACATTCGACCATAGTATTCAAATAAATAGAATTGTGTTACAAGAAAAAGCATACTTTCGTTCCCCTAACGCTCATTAACAAAAAATTTAGACCTAAGGCCCAATTAGTCACGATTTTTAAACTGAATTTGTGTAATTTATATTGAATTCAATATTTTTTTAACCCAAACATTGCTATGTTCTTTGGTATCATTTAACACGCAAATAATAATTGATAGAAACATCGAAGTCGCTAACAGGTTTCTTTTTTATGAGGAACATCTTTTAAAATTAAATTAAATTCGTCATCGTAAATGGGTTTCTTGCTCATAAAGAGTATATGTAGTTTGTAAATAAAAAAAATATTACATATAATAAACACTACAAATAAAATATTTCACAAAACCCTATTTGGAAGGTGCTAACACAAAAACGAGTTACAATATATTTCAAATTGTTAAAAAATAAAAATAAACAGGTCATCTATTTTTTTGTGTATACTCAAATACATAAATTTATTCGAAACATCAAAAAATCTATGCAACTAAATATATCGTTATAATATAATAATACACACAATTACTAGTCAATAAATCGTTTTCAACTATTTTTCACACGCTAAGGTGCTTGGGAGATATCTTAGATACCTGAAAGATACTTTGGATACCAGTGAGATACCTCAGATGCCTGACAGGTACCTTGGATACCGCAGAGATAACTTGGATACCCGAGAAATATCCCAGAAACCGCAGATATATCAAGAGATATGCCTTATATATCTGAGAGACACTTTGGAGACCGCAGATGTACAGGAGAGATACCTAAGATACCGTAGAGATACCTTGAGACACCCGAGAGATAACTCAGAGGCTTTGACGCGAGCGAAATGCTCTCGAAGACGTCACTGTCACCAAAATCATAACTCGAGATATAATAATTAATAGTTAGGAAATATTATAATTTCAAAGTTATGGACATTCGCTGAAGACATAATCCAGATATTACAATATTGTACTTATTAGTATAAGATTCGACTGTTTTCGTGGCACATACGACTGAGTTATATTCGAATAATAAATTAAGGTATCCATTCGGGTTTTAAATGTTTGTGTAAATACTTGTCTGTTTGTCTCTCTGTGTGTGTGCATCCATGACGCCGGAGGCACGAGAAAGTCTTGCGAAGGTGAATCTTTAGTATTATTATCACACCTCAGATCACTACAGCTAAAAGGCAACAATGTCATCAAAGTTAGGGTCAAAATTTCATTTTCATAGAAGTATTTGCGATTTTAAGAAGTGAAATTTATTAATTATTCTTTTTTATTGGTGGCACATTATATCTCGAATTACAAACCGGGCGTAAAATTGTAATCGATATCACAATTGGTATCGGATTTGGTATCGATTTGTCCCATTGCGTACGACGGGAAGGGGGCAGCGAAATCGCATTTTGATCATTGAAAGAACATGACAGAGAGATTCAATAAGGATTTTTATATTTTTCCCACACATAAAACCTCAAATGTATATCAATGTCACTTTACACCCATCAGATTTGTAGAAGCTAGACTCGAAGCCCACACCAAATTAAACCTTATACAATTTATATGGAGATAGACTTCCCGTAAATATATGGAAGGTGCGAAGAATTCTTAATATTTAATCTATCACCTATCGCCCATGGAACAAATCGTTTAACAGCCCATACGATAAACATTCACGGCATATATATGTATACATATATATAACACTCACAGATACTCGTATAGATCTTAAAAATAAATACGATAATACATCTAAAGTTAGATAAATTAGTAAAAAAATACTTTTTTTTGCTCCTCGATCAACATCAGAAGCGCACAACGCTGTGGCGGGTGGTAAATCACCATATGAGCGGTAACATACCACTCACTCTACCGACACACACCACTGAGGAGCGGTGGTGGCGTGGTCACCGTCTGCGCGCATCAACAGCTATGATTGCACAAGTGCAGTGCCAACATCGACAACTACTATTGGAAAGGAACAGGTGAAAATCAGTGTGCGAGTGAGACGAAAATAAAAATAAAAAACGAAGTCACGCAAAATGGTTCTTCTTTCGTGAGAAACGATAAAAAAACGTGTGTGTGTATTTGTGTATGTTTAATAGACAGTAATAAATAATCAGCGATGCCAGAGCACGGGAAGGGGACTATGTATATATATATCATATACCTAAAAAAACAAAATAATAAATTTCTCTCTTCGCTTTGTTTTGTTTGTTTTTTCACATTTGCTTATCATCAGATCGTTGGAACGCAAAACGAAACGTAACGCCAACCCACCAAAATCGCACTGAGATCAACATTAACATCGAGCAGCTTGCGCGTGTGTAGCAAAAAAATACCGAAACCGAATTTGATACCGAAAAAATATTCACATTCTCAACTCTTTATCTGCATAGAATTTTTCTTAATTCGTTTTGGCAAGTTGGCGGTTGTCCAGCTATCTTTCTTTCTTTGTTTTATTAAATTCACTGCATGAAATAGTCCGGATGATCGGGGTCCTTTTCAAATCGTTTCGCCTCCTCCTGCATGCTCTCTTTGATTTTGAGTATGGCCGCCGACTCAGTTTGATCGTTTTGATCGCCGCCCGGCCCGCCGAAACCTTGCACAAAACAATTGCTTTCATCAGCTGTGTCGTAAAACTCGCCGTCTAACTTGAGCGCTGACCTTTCTAAACCTCAAATTCAACACTTCCACTAATATTAAAATTTCTGAAGTGATCGCCAGCGTAATATAGATTCATCTATCTCTGATCCAATCACGAATCGAAATCACGAAAACTCGATTAAGACAACAACAAATTCAATTATCCTACTGCCTTTCGAATCGATAGCTTCCAAAATTAACCCCCAAAAAAGCGCGGTAACCCGTGAAACACGCGAATCAAGCGCTCAAATTAAACGCCGACAGTTACAACACTAACAACAAAATCATCATGTAACATTATGCGGCCTTTAGACGATCAGTCTCGATTGTGATCTGTGATCAACGTAAGAGATCTGGATCACGAGGGACGTGTGTCGGTCGTCGGTCGTACAAAGCGTTATTGATTGACAGGTAGGTTGGATACATACTGAAACCACGATCGCGATCAAGATTGACCGTCTACGGGCGGCCTTAGAACGACTGAAACAGATCGCGATCTCCGTTCGCACCTGAAATTTGAACAATTTATGCCTGTCACAGCGCGGCCATATCATTCCGTGTTTTACGAGTGCGGATCGCATTCTCTCTTAAATTGAGGCAAGTAGTGGTACAAATAATACGATCTGATCGGATCTATATCCAACCTTATAATAATCTTTACATATACCTCATCCCCTTCGTTTCACACCCCAAATTACTTTCCCAACTATTTTAGGTGTACCCCAGCAAACAGGCAGATGGGCCACCCGATGGTAAGTGGTGACCGTCGCCTATGGACATTTGCAAAGCCCGAGTATTTGTCAATGGGTTGCCGGCTTTGAAGGAGAACTCTTTTTAGTCTTACCCTATCATCCTTCCAGCCCACTAATGGGTCGCTCTTAGTTAGAACGTCGTCATGACTACTGGTATTTTTCGTTTTTTACATTAAGCTATTTACAACAGCAGAAGTGTATTCCGAAATAGTTGAACATTAATCTAAGAATCCATTATACATGTACACAGGAGCCAATAATGGTAGGTGAGGAAATTCATCAGGACTTGATACGATTACTTCAATGTGTAGAATAAGCAAAAACTTTTGATCAACGCTTCCATTGAATGTGAAGAGAGACGTGCAGATCATGGGACCCATCATTACTTAGGGGGGATTGCAATAACATGTCGCAGCTGATGGGAAGCATTTAGAGTATGGATGATATTTGAATGACGTCCTTTAATGACCACAGTGACAGTGTCGCTGAATCCTACGCAAAACTAATCATTTTCTATTTCCAAGTTATTATCAAATTACAACCAAAATTTTTAATGTAAGGCGAAACGTGCAGGCTTTTTGTTTGATAATAATGGAATGAAAAATCTATAGCCGTTTTAAAAAATTGTTTCATTATTCTATCAAATGGGAAAATTTCGAAAACCGAACGACGCAGTTTCAAGATATTTGGATTTTGGACTGGAATACCTACATCACGTCATTTAGCAGAATTTTTTTTCATTCGACAGGTACTAATGATAACCCTTGAGAAATGTCAACAATTTGAACCAAGGTACACGATTCGTGGAAGCATAACTTTTTGGACTCTCAATTTGGATAATGTTTAATAGGCTCGTTGCCAAGGTCCGGTAACACCACGGAAGCCTTTAGGACCGACAGCAGATCACAAATCAAAAATAATGCAAACACTAATAGCAGATATGTTGACCTGAAGGACATCTAATTGTTTACATTCTTCGAACCTCTACTTTAAGGACTTATTTTCTCTGGCGGGAGAGAACTGTGGTTAGCAATGGGACGCAAAATGTATTATCGTGAGTACCTGTCGAACACAATACACACAAAAATAATATTTTTCTACAAATACTCACTTAAGTTGTAATCGCCCATGCCTGATCCTGAATCTTCCCTCGGCGTTCCCGGTCCACCCCCGCCGACACCGCCCGGCGACGATTTCATCCCGTCCACACCCCCTAAGCCTGGATCAACAAATACCCTCACGTCTAGTATGATACAATAAAAAAACCACATGAAATCAACACAATAATGAATGTAGAAGAAGCAAGTCCGGTCTGTTGGGGTAGAGATATTTGGTGCTCGGTGCTCTCTGCCTACCGGGTAAAGGAACTGACGTGATAATATCATAATAATAATAAAGCAAGACAGTTGGTACATATTAGGACAAGGGTAGTAGATTTACAGATATAACATGTTTTATTGGAAACATAGAGATTTCAGAAATCTTGGACGGTGACAGCAATTTCAAAATACCGGTATTATGAGACCGGTATTATTTGAAATTGGTTAAATTAACATTCTTTTAAAATCACGATAATAAATAATGCAAGTCACTTTATATATAGAAGTGAAAACATAAATGTGAGACAAAATGTCCTACCAAAACCCTATCTTCAACCGAAACCAAAATTGGTTAGGAATCAAACATTAAAAATATATCCCAGTGCAGGTTATAATTGTGGCAAAAATTAGAATTGCTTACAATATAGAACGCATAGGAAAAATTATATATCATCAAAAACGAATGAGCGTTTGATACCAGGAATTTTCACATCGCTTGAAAATCAAAGACAAAGAAATCAGTTGTGAAATTTTCGAAATCAGCCGACAAAAATTTTGACGTAATATGCAACCTGATTATCACTTCAAATGAAACATGAATACTATCACGTGATATAGAGTCCAAAGAAGAGTCAATGCAATGGATAAAAAAATAGTGAGAAGCGACCGAAGAGATCCAAAATGACAAAGGCGATGCCAAGGAACTTGACGATCATTTTTCTGGGATTAGTAGGGCTTATTATGAAATAGTTATCCCCGTAAATATAATATCAACGTAAGAAATATTTAACATCGTACAGGTGTATAAATAAAAAATATATGCATCAAGTAAATTTATAAAAAAACATTTGCTAACAAACCGAATAATAACTACATAGATGCTGGCCAACTATAACAGAACAATGTTTTTTTCGTGACTTATAACAACGACCTTGGTTTCAAAGATTATTCGAGAGTCGTTTAGGAATTATATCGACTATTCTAATCGAGTAATAAAATCGATACATGGTTAAGGCTATCGGCGTGTAAACGAGTTGAGGGCTTGTGTGTGTGTGTCACCTTCGCCGGCGGGCGGGGGTGCGCGGTGCGCGGGGGCAGTCAGCTCGCCGCCCAGCGGGAACTCGGCGCCCACCGGCTTCATCAGTGTGTACATGTTGTCGCCGCCTGCCGTAACAACCACTCGGCTCTATTTTCCTCATTCACTAGCGTATATTGTTAACTATTGTCTTTTCAATTTAAATATACTCTCGATTTTTTTTGGTATCGTCACTCATGTGATATTTTTGTTTTGATTTTGATTTTTTTTTTTTGGTATAGTTACGAATGAAACCAGATCTAGTCTTAAAATAATTATTTCTTCCAATCCAATCAATCTCTTGTAACATCAATGGTATCGGTACTCATAGAAACAGTTTTGAACTATAACAAATTGTTTTTTATTTTTATTAAATTCCTTAATCATCATCATCATTAGCCTATCTCAGTCCACTGCTGGTCACAGGCCTCCCCAAAAGGGGGTTTATGCCCGTAATCTCCACGCTGGGCATGCGGGCTGGAGATCGCAGGGCACAGCTTGTCGCGCCGCCGAAACCTCTGCCCGTCGGCGGCCAGGGAGTTTAGCCGTGCCTATTTAGCCTGCGCTATACCGCAATCAGCCGGTCGCCAGAGCCTCGTCTGTTATAGCAGGATGTACCGCGTGCAGGTGAGGTTGGCTTGAGCTCCTGAGATGGTAGTTGAAACCCCTTACACCCAATTCCTTAATATTTTTGGTATATTTACTAATGTGACCAGTTATTAACGATAATAGTATCAAATCATTGTTGGTATACGATGATATGATACCAATTTCCTAAAATATCAAATTTCAATTTCGAAATTTATAAAATCAAAATCGATACCAAAATTGCAATGACACATTTGACTGTATTATTCAGTTTTTAAACAAAATAAATAAGTTACGTTGAAAGAGATTGTTCTAAACACTATTGTTAACATTGATACAAACAAATCCATTGTGTTAAATGAAAGTTTAATATATATATGGAAAGCTTCAGTTCACAATTAGAAGTCATAAAACTAATCTAAATTCCAAACCACTGAAAAACTAAAAATCGAAGACACAGCATCTCACATAAAACCTTTTAAAACGCAACATTTATTGCATATAAGTAGTTATTATTCGGTCTTACTTAACCTAAAAATAAACGCGAATAAGGAGTAAATAACCGGCAAGTGCATAAGCTCTTTAAAAGTATATTTCTTTGAATAACACCGCACCTCATAGCCTCAGTGGTGACTGACCACTCAGACATCGGGCAGAAGACGGATTCATCGCCATATTTAAACAGAAATAAAAATATCAAACACGTGTTTTGACATTTCACTTCAGTAAACTATCAACCGCTGAACGCGGCGGAAGTGTACAGTATGGGACGATTGAAAATAATAATAATACGAGAATGTAAGTCGACGCCTTTCCAAACGTTATTAATGCGTTTTATGACTTCTAACTGGCGACCGGTAGCTAAAGGCACGCAAAAGGTTCCCAAGCAGAGGAAAAAGATATTTTAATACAAGTGTAAGTGCTTGCGAGTCGTATATATGTGTAGACATTACTTTTTTATATCACGGCAAGATCAACCGCTCTATGAGCCAATTAGCAATTATTAGTAATTAGGTTTTTCGGAAAATGAAATCTGTTTATGAATTTTATTGCCTGAACAAGTAGACACGGTCTCATTACAAATTGTTCTATTTGTTATTAAATGAAAAGTACATATTTTAAACGGAATAACAGTAAGTTCGGAAACAAAAAAGTTAACGGGTTATTAAATTTTAAGAAGTGTAAAGCAAAATTTTATTCGTTATTATCAAAATCGTTTAACATGCAATCACTTGTCTGGATGGGAACCTGTCGTTGAAATAAGCAAGAGTTTGTACAGAAAAGATAAGAAAAAATGAGGGTAGAAAACAGAACAACATCAAACAGCTAGATGTTTCCGTGTACTATGAGAAGAGGTACACCGTAAGCATTGTTGGTAAGTAGAAATAAATCCTAGAAGCTTATGAACCACCAGGGCTAACAGGAGAACCAAGCGAGCTTAACAGTTAAATACGAGGTAACAGAGATATGATAATGGAAGTGAGAAGTGAATATCGGTCAACTATAAGTGTGCGACGGTAAGCAAAGACCAAACCATGCCTTTTCTTTAAACTATTGTTTTTAAATCTTAAGGATAGGTATATTTCACTATATCTATCCTTAAGATTTAAGGCTTTCTATATTTTCGCGATGGCGCTCATTGGGGAGGCCTATGTTCAGCAGTGGACTGAGATAGGCTGATGATGATGATAATCATGGAGGTGGATGTAAAGAAAAACCAACCAAAGAAACCTGACAACAGTAAACAGGTACAAGAAGTCGCCAATTTGACGCCAACAGAGCGAAAATAAGTGGGCATTTTGAAAAATACGCCTGTATAGTTATGACACACTTATACACAGCTTGCCAGGAAATAGCTACTCTGATCAAACCAACGAAACCAATATTCGAATAAAGGAATATACTTATAATCAATTTATCATTACTTTGTGATGGAGTTGCAATGAATAATCTAAAAAAAAATCACTTATAGCAGCCGAGTATTTAAAGAACCGCCTAAGAGTGGCGCTCACTTATAGCAGCCGAGTATTTAAACAACCGCCTAAGAGTGGCGCCTATCTCTATTTCTAAGTACAACAGGAAAGTTGATTTCCCTTCTTCTATAATTAAAGTATTATCCAACAAAACAAAATTAATAGAAGTAATAATAATGTTTTGGGAGATCTCCAAACACAGTCATCTGGTCCCAAAATAGGAATCAAAAGAGCATGAGTTATGGTAACTGGATGGCTAGTAAGCTACATATATACATATCAATATATACCTCCATATATAGATATTTTTAAACCCAGACATAGGGGAGATACTTGTGCTCACTACACAAATATTTATTCTAGGTGGGAATCGAACCTACAACTCTCAGCGCAACAGTCAGCTTTACTAACCACAGCATTAACAAGCTAATCAGAAAATTCCATATATCTTTACCACTTTAATATTTTTTTTCTACAAAAATAAAACCTTTAATTATGTACCCTTGTACTAAATTGAAAGAGGGTAGACTAAATAACTTATAAGGATAATTTACTTCAACTGTTGGTACTCAAGGTATCATGTCATGTCATGAATAAGTCCTGTATCTACAGGGGATGAATCGTGTCTAAATATACAAGAGTAACAAGACATCCATAAATGACAGCTGAATGCATTTGTAGTTACTTCATTACATATTTTAATAAGCAGTAATTTTCTAATAATCAAACAAAATATATTTGGTTCTCAATCACGTACGCTTCATAAGTAAAACGGTGGTTACAAACTAAATTAAACTAAAGAAATGCGCCTTTTCGAACTGATTTCATTACTTCTTAACAGGAGTGTTGCGGATATTCGCATTCGCATCCGCATCCGCAAATGCGGAGTATTCGCTTTAATTTCAACATCCGCATCCGTATCAATCAATTTTCATGTTGTAAACTTAAACTTAAAATTGGAATATCTTAAACAATTTTTTTAATCCGTATAAGCATCCACGGATGCGAGCCTCTAAATGGTGATGACCCAACTTTGTTACCGTTGTACCATGTATTTTCTTCTACTTGGTATATAGTAAGTGTGTTGTATTTTAAGCTTATTTAGTTAATACAAACAGACAAATAGACAAATGGATAGAGTGGTCTTCTACATATTTTAATCCCAGACGGACTCAGTTAATGGCTTTTTTGATACAATAATGAAGACAAATAACTTCCTAAAAATATAATTAAAGAATAATATAACATTTGTATGCTTTATTTAGCACAGTAAGGCCAACATTAACATTGTATTCAAACAAGTTGTAATTCTTACTGACAAATAAATCGTTTATTGATAAATACTAAAAACATAATACTTAACAAAGTCACAGCCATTATTGTCAGGATTTGGACCCGAGGAAGAATGTCACACTACTGTCAAATACATGTGAATTGTGATCAACCCAGTGATTTAGGAATGTGACACCACCATCAAATACATGTGACTTGTGATCAATCCATAAATAATATAGGATCATGACTTTCAATCATATAAAATCAATATTACATGTCATTTTCATAAGGAAAAGAGAAAAACGTATCTTTATTTTTTTTTTCATTCTACTAGTTCCACATTTGGTGGACAAAGTTTATGATACTATTTATATATATACATATATAGATAATGTGAATTTATCTCAATTTACCTAACAAATAATTTTGGCTTTTAAGTTTATAAAAAGTATCTTAAAAAATGTCAGTTTTTATTTTGAAATTTTACTTACATTATATTTCCTACTGAACGGAACATTAGTATAATATTCAGGGAAGTACATAGATGGAAGGCAAACAAACATATAACAGCTACGAATGGTATAATACCACAATTTTTAAAGTGAAAAGAGACATGGTAATACATACAGAAAGTACAGAAAGAATTAATCAAAAACCAAAGAACCCAAGAATTCACTATTTGAGAAGAGAAGAATTCGGGATCCGAAGCGAAGAATTCAGTATTTGAAAAATGAATGTTAGGAAAACTCCTTGTATCAGAAAACCAAGAATTCAGTAGCCGAAACGAATACATCTTTATTGGAAAACGAAAGCCAGCACCGACACCTATATAAAGTCGGGGTACTCACCAGAGTTGGAGGAGTCCTGAGGGCTTGGCATAATGGGTGTAGGCGGTCCGGGCGGCCCGTTGGAACCGGGCGGCGCACCGTACGCGCCGGGCGAGCCTCCGCTGAAGTTGAGCGGCGTGGAGCCTCCGCCCCCCCCCCCACCACTGCCGCCCGCCCATGCGCCTCGCGGTCCCATACCCATCGGAGGCATACCTACATTACCCATTACCTTAAATACTTCTACATACAGTTCACATCAATACATCGACAAATAGACTGATTATTATTATTACACTAAGATTGAAACCTACTATTGACCCACTTATAGGCCGCCCTTAGTCAGTAAATTGCAGCAGTGATAACCTAGTGGTTACGAATTAAGCCTCTCACTCCGGAGGTCCTGGGTTCAAATCCATGGCGCGCACCTTTTTAGAAAAGTGCGTTTTAAATTG
>DWDT01001515.1:0-15691 GCA_018245595.1 Microceris scylla | reverse complement strand
TTTTGTAGTGTTCGACCCGGGAATCGAACCCGGGACCTCCCGATCGGCAGTCGCACATGCAACCAACACAACCAACGAGGCAGTCAAGTCATGGCCTTTTCATACCTTTTGAATTATACTTTTTTTTTAAGTTACACATATAATATTACACAGTAAGTTACACATATAATATTACACAGTTAACTTGTATACATACAACTTTGCCAGTAGTGGGGTCTTTTTCTTCAATTTCACCCTCTTGCATGAAATAGTCATCAATGGACATCACTCGTACAGTGCCACCATGTTCTGCTTCCCTGTCTCTTATTAACTTCGCCAGATATGATTTCCCACTTCCGGGTGGCCCTGTAACAAATGTTACATATTCAATTGCAATATTATATCAATATATTGCAATATTATACCAATATATTATATTTCTTGAAATAAATTACTTTTGAAAATGTATTTGTATATATATGGTCAAACTATAGGTCAGCAAATTTCATATGTTGTAAATGTTTTTAAATATTACAAACCTCTGAGGATTATTACAATTTTGTCTGGCCTCATTTGTCGCCCAGGTAATTCTAATATATCATCTACCATAATTACTGTATGTCTGGGTTTTTCATTTGACTGTGTTAAATCTGGTACTGTATCTTTAGGCTTTTTGGTATTGGGAGCATTATTTATTTCAATGTCTTTACTATGACGTCTTTTGCGATTCTCTTTATCATGGCTTTTTGATCTTCTATAATCCCTAAATCTATCTTTATACATATCCCTATCTCTTTCCCGGAATCGTTCTGAATCTCTATTTCGATCTAGGTCCCGTTCTCTATCCCTAAACATATCTTCTCTCTCCCGATCTCTCTCTCTATGTAGGTCTTCACGTCTTCTATACTTATCACGATCATCCTGTCTTCTCTCATCATATCTTCTAATGGCATTGTCATCATCATATTTTCGCCAATCCTCATATTCATCTCGGAAAGGTCTTGGGTAATGATCATCACGAAAATCTCTTACATTACCCCTATTCAATGTTCTCTCTTGATCCCTATAATATAAATCTCTGTGTCTATCAGGGTAGCGATCTTCTTTCTCAGGTATTCTAGGATGTTTGATAAATAACTCTTCAGCTTCTTTCTCAAAATCTTTTTTCTTGACATCACCATCCTTTGACTGATGATTATAGTCAAATATATGTACAGGTTCAATAAAATCACGAGCTAAAAGAAAAACAAGCCATTTTGTTTTTGAAGTACAGCAACAAATTATGTATATGTAATTCTATAGTGGTTATCAATTTTACAAATATAGCTAATTTTACATACATAGTTTGCAGTTTCAACACAAAAAAACTGCATCTAAACTACAACATAATAATGAGCATGCAGTCTGGATATATAAACATTAACAATATAATTCAGGTCCAACCGGATTTTCAATTTCAAATGTAAATTAACCTTTAATTAGATTGCATTGATTTAAGTATCTTTAGTATGTACCTTTCATACTCTAAATTATATATAAACCTTTGTAGACAAAGTCAGATGTGAATTTAAGAGAACTACCAAATCTAGTTACCTTTCAATCTTAATGGTTTATGTTCATATTCCACAATTATTGAAGGTGTAAATAATGGGTCCTCAACCCATCCAGGCCTTGCAGGTGGAGGTTGTCTAAGAGGTACATTCTGTTTACCAGCTTGACCTGGTTGAACATGCATCTCATTTTGCACACCCTTTCTGTCAAATTTGTCATTTGTATATGCATTCTGGTGTGGAATTGGATCCAATAAAGACCGCATGGGCATGTTAGGCCTTACATTTTGTTGCATTACTTGTGGTGCAGCCTGTTGCATCATTGGTGGCACGCCTTGTCTATTATATGGTTGGCCTTTTTCATAAAACTGATCTTGAGGCATAGTGTTTTGCTGGTTATCATACTGTTTTTCAGGAGGCATTACATATTTAGGAGCTTGATTATTTTCTTGCACCATTGAATAATTACTATGCTGCTTATCATAAGATATATTTTGGCCCATTCGATAATTATCATTTAAGCTTTCATTTCTCTCCCAATAATTATTCTGAGGTTTATTATCAGTATCCGTCCCATATGTGCCTTGTGTGTTATTGATTTGATGGCTTTGTCCTCGGACCATGGAAAGGATATTCATTATCTTTTCATCACCCAAAATGTTATTGATGCCCTTAGAAATCTTGGAGTAATCAGGGCCTTGTTGAGGAATTCTCAATTGTTTCTCCATAGGATTGACAGTTATGTCAACCACATCATGTGATTTGTTTGGCAATTTGTCTCCCGCTAGCACTAAATCTAATCCAGGGATCCCTTTTGATGGTTCACTTCTTGGTAAGAAGGATTCAGTGGGTATAAGGTTATTAGTAAGAGTATTGCTAGCTGTATGTGCATTTGAATATGATTCATATCTAGTGTGTGGATCAAAATTCTTATTACTTTCCCTAGGGTAGTCCTGTTGTGGTACATTGTTAAACTGTGGAATTTGAGAAATAGTGTTATTAAAGTTTTGTGCTGGAGGATTATTAAGGATGTGGTCTTTGTTTTGTATATACTGAGTGGAAACTGGAGTATGTCCTGGAGGAGGTATGGTTACATTATGCTTTAGAGCAGTATTTTGTACCTGCTGCTGTATTGTACCTAATAATTTAGCTCTCTTCTGCTTCATCTGCTGTCTCCTTTCTAATAAACGTGCTCTGCATGATTCAAATCTCTGCTCATACTCTTCATATGCTTTTTTATCAGGATGGCTTACATTCGCTTTTTTCCACTTTTCAATTTCCTCTTCCCATTTTTGGAACTGTATATCAAATGCTTTCTCCTCCTCTGCAAGTATTTTCAGCGCTTCAGTGTTGACTGTTGATTCTGTACTTTCTGGGTGTACATCTGTTGCATAAGGCCTATTACGATTGTTACCTGATGAAGAGTCTGTGATGATATTTGTTGAAGTAATATTTTGCCCAGGAGGCGAAACCTGTACGGGTTTTCTTTGAGTGTTTCCATACAGTGGCTGATTATTTTCATGTGGTGGTGGCGGTGGTTTATCTGGTGGCGGGGGCGCGGGTGGGGGTGCAGTATTCGCCGGAGGCAACGGCGGCATCGCGGTTACAGTCTGTAGTGCTTGCATTTGTTCTACATACTGCAAAAAAAAAAAACCAGTATGTATAGATGGTTACCTAGTATACATTAAACGTTGTCCAATAATGTACGCAAATTCCAACGATAAAATTAATTACGACAAACCTTGCTACCGTATTGTGATTGCCAAGTAGCATATTGCTGTTGCCACTGTGCCCACTGCTGCCAATTTTGATGCTGCAATGCTGCCCATTGCTCTGCCGTATAGCTCGTCATATTCCCTTCCGGGGTTACACCGATGCTAGGGTTCCATTGACCCGCGGTTGGCACTGGCCATGCCATTAAACTGCAGTATTTGGAAATTAAAAAATTCTAAATGATGTCATTAACGCACACTGTAGCCACAAGCGCGTAAAAATGGCGTTTTCCTTTAATAATAATCAATACACGACGGCCATTTTGATTACAATTATGGTACGAGCTAGGATTGCAAGTTGCGACGTAACCTGCGCTGCGCATTGGACGCTGTCAGATTAGTGTTGTTTGCAATTTACAGCTACCGACATCGATAAAAATCAAACAGCAATAGTAACATTGTCAGAGATATAATATACGCAGATTACAGGAGCCAGCCTAAAATGTATATCGAAAAAAAAGAGAAAGCAAATGAGGCAGGTATCTGTCTCTCTTTTTTTTTGCGAGTGCGTAGTGAGCAATCGTCATTTTTGTGAAATGCTAAAAGCTAACCTAAAATGTCAACGTACAAGATCAAATTGGACTAAAACACGAAAAATGTTTTAGAAATAAGCGTATTTTATACTTGTATACATTCTTATAATAAAAGCAAGCCAATTACAAAACATAATTTATTGAAAATAAATATTAATTAGAAACGATTAAAAATATTTAAATACGTATAAAACTACTATAACGAGTGGAAATTGTGAAACGAAAATTGAAAAATTTTACTATTTATTAAATAAATAATTGCAGTGCACCTTTTCTCGCGTAATATAAAAGCATAATAATATACTAATTATTTTAAACACATAGGTTGCAAAAGGTAACTTTTCGATCGTCTGTCATTTGAAATTATTAAACATAATTAGATTTTCATCCATAAAATTAGATGGTACTATCAAAGAAAACTGAATTTTGCAATTAAATTTTATAAATATCGTTATTTAAATGTTGATTTATAAAAATGTAGACTGTATTCTACAATTATCATCATTTTTTTGTTTCTTCTCATCGTCATTAGCAAATGATACATAAATGCAAATTCCTTTATATCAGCCATCATTATTAAAACATGATTTTTGCATTATTTATAATTTTGGTCATACCATAATAAAAGGCATACATTTATAACCGCTGTGAGTAATAATGTCAAAATTATCTTCATGTAATGAGAATTAAGTGTTAATGTTTTGTTTTAAAGGATTTTTAAATACTTGTTAATTGAATTAAGTGTTAAAGTTTTGTTTTGAAGGAATTTTAAATACTTGATCTTTGTTTTGTATATAGGCGGTAGAAATTGAACCTTGTATTCAAAATGCCTTGGTTACATTTGATAGAATGACTTTTAATATATTTAATTAAACATTTTGGAAATGTGTAATTAATGTTATTAGAATTTATGTTCCTGTACTATAGCTGCCATTTAGTTGATATTAAATTTTGGGCACATAGTCACCGTCCACTTGGTTACGAATGTAAATAGCGAGATCTTTAATTTTCATTGTGGTTTTGTCCAAAAGGAAATGTGTTTTCAGGATCAATTGCATATGCCTTCGACGTATCAAATGGCGCTTTCCCTCGGTCACTTTTAACAGCAAAATCTTAAAAGTCATATCTACAATACAACTCTGCTTCAAATATCTGTGTATTCTCATTCTTTGAATTTCGTATTAAGACGGTTTAGCAAAGAAATGGGTTACAGTCACAGTAACTGTTGACGCTCATAAATATTTGTAACTGATCTCAAACAATAGCATAAGATTAACAGTTTTAACGTCAATTATGTCAGTAATGATATGATTGTAAATTAATGTAATTAACTAGTTAATACTAGGTAGGTAATAGGTTTGCATGAATATGACTATTGAGTGTGAATTGTTGTTTGGCAGCAGTATTATACCATATTGCTGGTATTCGAAATTAGTCATAGACATATTACTGTTTATTAATGAAGACTGAAGTGTTTGCATACGATAACCAGAACCAGTATTGCAGGCAGAACTATCTGACTGAAATACTAATTGTTTGACTAAAAGTTGCTTCACGGTGGGTAGTAGTAACACTCATCCCGACAACTGGTATATATTTCGATACCTACTACATTAGAAACCTTTAGAAATTAAATAATTGAAAATGGTTAAGGATATCGACACGTGTATTGTACTTTTTTAAATTTAATGACTTTGTAATATTAAAATATAAATAGATTAGATATGTTCTTTCAAATTAAAATGCAATAATGACCCCCGAGAGCAAATGTATATTTCGCTTAGGCGGCCCAGAATCTAAATTCAAAGAGATGAAAATGGAGGGTAGTAATCGCTCAATGTCTGTTATCAACAGCTCTTTTCTTTTTCAATTTTCTTTAAAAAAAATTCGTATTCTTATTAATATTCCATGACAATATTTGATAGAAAATGTAAGACACTATTAGACTGAAACACGGTAGCTCGGATATAAGCAAAATAGTTGTTTTTTTTTTTTAATTTCTATGTTGTCGAATAATACACATTTTTATGACGTACAATTTGTATAAGCGCCACTAGATATAAGTCATTTTCATCTGTTCTTTCATGACAAGGACGTTTTACATAAAATTGGTCCCAATGGCATCCCAAGCGCTCAGGTTTAAATTGTGAATTGAATTAGTATTCGACAAAATATGTTTTAATGTGTGTGAAGTTTGTTGAACACCACTCTGCTTTTAGAGAAGAGCTCTCTATACTATTTTTGAACAACGAAGGAATGCTTTCGTAAATAAATATCATCGCACCGAACATTTTTGTATAGGTTTCATACACATCAAATTAATATTTATATAAATTATCGCCGTCATAGTGCTTATACATCTCACAGATATGATAGACAAAAAGAAAAAGGTCAAAATAAAAAAAATTAGCATTCTCCTAAGCAAAGTGTTACCCACGTGGTAGCCTGTAAAACTCAGTCTTTTGTCCGCGACAGACAAAATTCCACAGCAGATGGAAAATCACATGCATAGGAATTTACCACGAAATCGACATGTATAAATCACCTTAAACTACGTCTTTTTGTAACATAGTTGTAGTTGAGGGAAAAAAGAAAAGGATTTAACAGAAAATGCGTGCTAGATTTATAATTCATCGAAGGACTTCTTGAATGCGGCACTTTTAGCCCTATGTATATTTTGCGCAATACAGTTGTAAGTAATTTATTTTGAGGGACAAACATGTTTACTGCAGACGTTCCTCGTCTGCGCAGTTCGTTAATGTGTGACTTTGGCTCAAGAAGGAGCAAAAATGAAACAGTTAATCGCCTGCATTAAAGTTAAACTATTTTTGCCGATTTACCGTTTCCTTTTAATGAACTTAATCTACTTTATGATATTTGTGGACTGTGTGTAAATTTTTTCATATAAGTAAGTGTTTCTGTCACACAAAATATTATTTTCTTAATAATATTTTTAGGTACCGACATTCTTCTCCGTAGGAAAAGAACGTATCAACCAAAATGCTGGAATACCAGGGTGTTGTGAGGGCGGACTAAGATAGTTAATTCAAATTCAAATAATTTTATTCATGATAGGGTATATACATACACTCAATGAAAGCCATGTTTTAGTTATACATATTCTTCGGCTTTGTGCGACCCTCAGGCTATAGTAGTCCGGGACAAAAAGCCGGAGAAAAAAACTCCCAGCAATCTTTGAAATAACTACAGTCCGATAAAGAGCATAACGATCCTAAATACTATCATTTCGCTTATGAAAAAAAAATTACATATATATATACATGTGTGTGTGTGTGTGTTTGTGTGTGTGTGTGTGTGTGTATATGTATGACTGCCCAGTTGGATGAATGGTTACAAGCGTGACGTTACAAGCCGATCGGGAGGTCCTGGGTTCGAATTCTCGGGTCTGGAATTTTGCCCGGTGTTTGGCTATCGGCTCACCACTAATACCATGTCGGGACGTAAGCGTAACGGATAAAACGTGGGAGTGTACTACATTTCTCTGCCTACCCCTTCTGGGATTAGAGGCAAGATGTTACATTTTAACATTGAATATACCATATAATGATATTTTATATTACCACAAAAACAAAACAATAATATGCCTAGCGAATAATATTTGGGATGTTTTATTAAACTTATTATACTTTGTATCGTATTTTATTTTGTATCTTCACACATTTAAATGATCTAGATAAGCAATTACATGCGCATAAACTTAAAATAACATAATTATATGTGTACATAAAAATGTAACATATTTTTTTAAAATATCGTATCCTTGTTTGTACTGACATCGATGTATAACATATGAAGCTTATATCGATATTGGCAGATAAAATAAAGTAAACAGGCATCACTACACGGACGCCATATTTGCTTGTTCTTGATATGACTGCTGTGTTACTTTTCATAAAATTACGATTATTTTCGATCAAAGAATGTCGTATTGTTTATGAACCCTCTTTAGTATAAATGTTAGATGTTTATATAACGTAAAATAAGTAAAAGTGAACATTTATAGTATATAATCGTTGCAGTATAGCCTGCGCGGGAAATGTGGATAGCTACGTTTTTAGTTGAGTGAACGAAACCAGAGTCTGTATAAAAACTTAGCTACGATGATCGCTTACAAGGGTCGAGAAGTCAAACGAGGACGAAAATCACAAATGGCTAGAAATATAGAGCGGTTGTACAAAGAAGCAAAATGTCGTGACTGTTCAGTGATTGTAACGCGAATGGATTTTGCAAAAATATTGGGTAAATTCACTAAAGTTAAAATTCAATATGAAAATGTGTCGTCACCGAAAACAAAAAAGCCGACCTCCCAAGTAGACTGTCCACCTAGTGATGTATCAAGATTGAAAACCAACGAAAACGGTATGGTGTTGCTTCGACGAAATGCTTACAATAAACATCCAATTAATAATTCACAATTAGTCAATAAGAAACCTAAAGTAAACGAATCTTCCACAAATCGACAGGCCAATAATGTTCTAAAAGAAAGTAATGGATTTAAACAAACACCAGTCCTCAAAGACAAAAATAGTAACTATAACTCAAAGGTACAACTTTCAAATACCAAACAATACACTATTATATTTTTTGATCCGAAAAATAACAATAACAAGGAAGGCTTAAGAAACATGCTTCTAGCTGAGCTAGTGCCTAAAATAGACAAAAGTATATTACCAACAGAAGATTGGTGTATAGATTATCTGCCAAAAAATGAAATTTCAAAGGATGATAAAGTGTATGATCGGATAGAAGCGGAACTAGAGGGTCTAATGTACACTGAAAATCCTGAGGAGAAGTCACAGAAAATAAAAACTGAAGAAAATAAGGTTGATGATTTTCCTTCAATAATGGACATACTAAATGATAATTATTCTGTGATGGAAACTAAACCGAATGATCAAAATGTAATTATAGAGTTCAAAAGTAATTTAGAATCTAGTGATGTTGAAGCAATGTTACTGGGGAAGCCTAGCGAGATTGTGAAGATATCAGAATCAACACCTATGGAAGTAGATAGCACAGTCATGAGCAAGCTGATTGAGGATGTGGAAAACATTAGTGCTGTCGCGAGTGTTGACAAAACTAATGAATCTGAACAAATTGTAGAGTTATCTATAAAGGAAAACCCACAGAGTCCTTCAATATTAGATGATACATTGCAAAAAGGTATAGAGGAGCATATGCCAGCTGTGTCATTGCCAATAAAACCATTATATGAAGGGAATAACCCTCCAAATACTGAAAACAACCAAGACTGTGATAGTAACCAAACTCATAAAGTAACTTCAGAAACTAAAATGGAAGTTGACCCTCTAACCTCATTGATTGAGATTACAAGTGATACTAAAGTAAATGATTTTCATGCATTGGATCCACACATCATATCACATATAATATTTAAGAAAATCACAAATGGGATATGTACCAAAACTGTCACTTGTCCCAAGAATTTGAAGTATAAAATTGAATTTGAGGAAAAATCTGTTGAGTTTCTAGGTGCACCCAAATATATATCAAGTATAGAAGATTTACAGGTACTCTTGCAAATTGTAAATGAAAGTGGACTTGATAGTTTGTATGTATTGCATTAATTATTCATTCCACATATGTTTAAAATGTTGTAAATTTGAATATTGTTTTATATTCAATTCTGTAAAATTCTGTTTGGCACAAACAGAGTACTAAATTATAATTAGTTTGGAATTGTTATTGACAAACCCAAAGGTTTTTAAAATACATTCACACAACTGTATAATGTCATTGTCCAATCATAGAATTACTTACGTATATTTGAACATGAAAGTTTTATACATAATGACATTACAAAATTTAGTCATGCCAATTGATGTTTGGAGAAAGGTTTACACATAACACAAAATGTATATATTTATATATATATACTGCCTCATTGGTCGTGTTGGTTGCAAGTGTGACTGCCGATCGGGAGGTCCCGGGTTCGATTCCCGAGTCGAACACTACAAAATTTTCTAATTTAGATTTCCTAGTAGTGGTTCGGAGTCTGGATATGTGCCCAATGCATGACAATAGGCTCACCATCTATTCCATAGTGAGACGTCAACATAACTGGTGAAACGTAGGAGTATTCTGCATTCCACTCTACCTCTTGGGGAATTCCCGATGTGAAGTTACGTTTATTTTTATATATATATAATATAGCATACGCCATCAACATCTGTATCTATATAAATTTGCAATTAAACCCCTTATTATTTTTGTAATATAACATCATTTAATTGTGCCAATAGATCTGTGCAAAAAGGCGCACACATATCACATATAATATGTACATGAACAACATTTATATGACTAGCTTTCACTAACATGATGCTATCTTTAAATAATAAACCTTGGACCTATAACATCTTAATATACCTACTAGAACCAGAACACAACAATATAAATACTCACCAGATTTAAAGTGTACCTGTATTACATGTATATTTAGAATTTGCTGTTTAACCCTGAATTTACGACCTTCAACATCTTTCATCTCTACAGTAAAGGGAATTCAGTGAAGGAGGTATTGATATGATGTGAGAACCTAGAATACTACTACACTTTATCTCTAAATGTATCTTTCAATATTACGATACAAATTATAGCTATCCAATCACAACCGTTTAGCAGTCAGAAATAGGTGTGAAAACATTGGCTGGGTGGGTGAATGAAGGACCCTATAACTTTCTTCATTATAGGTAGGTACTATGAATACATCCATTTATTACAATTATCAATTGAACCATGTAATTTAATTTCTATATATTGAAACAATCAATTCTATCATTGTATGATGACATTGTATACAAAAAAGTGAAGTTAAACAATGACTGTTATCTAATATAATTATGTAATATATAAATAAAGTTGCTAAATAATTGATGTTTGCATAAATACTCTCATGCACCATATTTTAAAGATTCTGTTAATAAAGTCACATCTTCATTTAAAAAAAACTCAAGATAGATTTGAGTGAATGAATACATATTGCTTGGTTGATCATGTTTAATTTATTTCAAAGCCTGTTATTACATTTTGATTAATATAGAGTATACTGATCCATAAAAGATAGTTATGTTTGTGGAAAAATTACTAAAACTGAGGTATATAGGATTTCTGTAACAATTTTAAAATCTTACATCAATTCAATTTGACTTTCCACAGTATATAGTGCACACTAAGCATCTTATTTGTACAAGCAAACAAGACAAATGTATCATTAAAATAGTGGTAAAATTATGTAACTGGTAAAACTATGTTAATAAGAATAATAAAATAAAGGTGCCTGAATGGGAAATTCTTTGCCTCAGCTTGGAATCTGATATAATTAATGCAGGGTTGCCTTATAGTGTTAGAATTGTTAATGTCATATTATAAAAATCTAGTTTCCTAGTAAGGTTACAATAGTTCAAAGTAATTAGATTTTCTTATTGGTGGAAATATGTAATCAAGTTATTTTGTACAATTTCTTCTACATTCTCTGCCATTCAGTGTTACCAGATAGAAATATATTTTAAATATTTATGCATTGTTTGACATAGATGAATTTATTTAAAATATGTATGTGTTAAACAAATTTAAATCATGCATATGATAAATATATATTATTGTGAGTTTTACAAAAGTGATGAAGAGAGTGAAGTTACATTTATGTAATTAAAAAATGTAAAAATTGGTCCATAATTATTTGATTACGTGAATCATTCTTGAAAATCATAAATGAATAATGAAATAAATAATGAATAATGAGATAATTCAGTAAAAAATCCAGTTCAGTGTAACCATTGGGAGACCAAATTATGGATAATTCAAATTATTCTCATTGTTACAATTATCATGACATAACATCATTATATCAGTTAAAACAAAAAATTTAAATGCCTATTATGTAGTTGTATCAAATTTAATATCACTAAAATATTCTTCAGAACTGCATGTTTTAATCTGTTTTAAATATTAATATAGGACTAACACATCAGAGTTGGCAGAGTTTTATGTGAAGATAAAAATATTTTTATTTCCATCAAAAAATAATAGTACTGGTAACATTGAAATGACATCGACTTTCAACTTTTCAATTTTCATTTTAATGATAACTATGACAAAAGCCTGGTTGGTTTATTTATTGAAGGTAGAAAAGAAAAATATCAATAATTACAGTTTTCATGCAATATGGCACAAAGTTGGTAAATTACTGTTTTAAATGTTTGTATGTGTAAAGTATTTCATGAACTTTATATTAATGAATATTAGTGTTAAAAACGCCAGATTAACACCTTACATAAAATTTAGAAGAGCCACTTATTATTTTAAATGGCAATACTATCTAAATAAGTTCATTTATGTTGTGCCGAAAAGTAAAGAAGTAGTCATTGATTATTTATACTTCTAATATAATATATAATATTATCTATAGTCTTCTATTGTATAATATTTTATCAACCTGCTATAATATGTGTATGTAATCCAAAGAAGATAGATACACTTAATATTTAGTGTATGGTAGACAATGTAAGAAATTGTAACAATATTTTTAATAAATGGAGCACTATTTTATTAATCTGTGTTAGGTTCGTAAATTATGTGAAATGACGTTTACTCAAACAAACAAGTACATATATATGTAGTTTCGGAATTTGTCACTGTCATTATAAGTTTTTTTGTGGTAAGTTTAGATAGGCACTAACTACCTTATATGTTTGAAAAATACTTGTCCTTGTTACTTCTAATATATATGGTTATAATGAAATAAATTCGTAAATTAGTCATGTCTAATTAATCGTTTAGGGCGAATACAAAATAAAGTATCGTAAAGTTAGTCGTTTTATTTTTTTGCACACCTTTTTATAACAATATTTTATAGAGTGTTATATTTATATTGTTTGCTGAAGGCAGAATGCTCTGAAGGGTAGCTACTTTGAGTGCCTTCTTTTGTTACAGAAATTGTAGCAATTTCACACGCAGCGCCAATTATTTGGTGTAACGGATTTCTGTTCTTTACTAAAAATCTCGCTAGTGCTCCAACAAAAGCGTCTCCAGCTCCCTGTAGAATTTTTCATGTTTTTAAAGCAGATGTGACAGTAATGTATGATATTCAAATATTTCGTGTTTTCAGATCAATATATTTGCAGAATAAGAGCTTGAAAGTTTTACCGTTGTGTCCACTGGAACTACACTATCACACGAAACATGAATTGGTTGCTTGTCTTTCGCAGTAATATATGCAGCTCCGTTTTCTCCTAAAGTAATTATAACAGTATCGCATCCAGTTTTCAATAGAGTTTCTAATGCTTTTACTATATTTCTGAACATGAAAAGAATTATATATGCTTACAATAGTCGTCAAAATGATTAAGTTCTTTAATAAAGAGTAATATTATTAAATTTTGACATACTTACGAGATATCAACGGAAAAATCAACAAGCAAAGATGCCTCGGATTCATTAACACAAAGAATAGAACAGTAAGGTAATATTTCTTGTATGTCTTTACGAGCAGGTGCGGCATTTAATAGTTTTATCTGTAAAAATATCGAATAACTCACCCATAAGTAAAATTTCATTAACAATAATAGTCGTCATTCATAACGATCATTTTGTAAAATAAACTTTTTTACGTTATAACTTACACCTCTAGCTATCTTGAATGCTTCCAATGATGTTTCATAAGGTGTTTCTAGTTGTGTTATTAGAATATCAGCATATTTTATTACTTGTTGAGCTGCGTGGACATCAGAGACACTAAGGAAATTATTTGCACCGCCCACGAATACTATCTGATTTTCTCCGCTTTCAGCAACAGATATCTGTGCTATGCCAGTAGTGACTCCCGGCGTTATGGTCGCATAGGTAACATCTACTCCAAGACCTTTAAAGTAATCCTTATACTGCGTTCCCCAATGATCATCGCCTAACTACAATAAAATTTATGGTACCATTACACATTGTAGGTAATATATGTTATGAATGTCAATCTTTTATAAATGTCATACTCTGCAAATCATGGACGTATTTCCACCCAGCTTAGCTGCTGCAACACATTGATTCGCTCCCTTGCCACCAAATCCGGTGACAAACTTAGTTCCATGCAATGTTTCTCCGGGTAGCGGAAGTCTTGGTGAATACCTATATTTAAACAGAATAATTTATAAGTCAGGTAACAAACATTGTGAACGAAAATGACAAAATTGCAATTAATACAAAACACCAATTTTCGATTAGATACGTAGAGGTAAAATAACAGAAACAAAGCTGTTAATTTATTTTTTAATCACGGTGTACATTAATGTTATGTAATAGTCACACCGTCATACCAAATGAAAACATCTAACTTGTAATACGTACGTTGAAAAATCCATGGCGCAGGAGCCGAGAACAACAATTTTAGGAACTTCATTGCTGCCTTCCATTGTTGTTTCTTTAAATAATCTTCAGGTTACGAATAAAATTTTATTATACTCAAAAAACTTCTGGCTGTAGTTTATTTTGACATTTTAAATTTACAATTTAAGAAGATTCAATTACTATACTGGCAGTAGGTAGTTTTCATATACAATTATGCGTCAATACGATAACGCTTCTAGATAATATTTTGCGTTATCATACCTAAAAGGTATCGTCTTGTTATTAACTTCGTCGTCAGTAATAACACTAATTGTAAGTGTCAGATATAAAAAAACGTATGAATATGTAATTTTCTCAAAGATAATAAAATAAAGCACAGGTAAAACACTCTTTACAAATTACGTTTTCTATGTCGCATTATTGCCGCTGACTAGTTACACTTGGAGTCCAAGATTAAATTATGTGTATTGTATAAAGAAGTTAAAATAACAAATCTTATGCTCTAAGCCTATTTATATTCGTCGTAAATATACATTAATAAAAATAATATAATATTGGGTCAAACAGTCCATTTTTTACCAAGCAAATCACTAATGCACAAGAAAATTATACACGGGCTCGAGGATAACGTTATGTTAATAATATGATTCGCAGACATAGTAACATGGTCATATACATATCTATAAAAGTATAGAACGTGCGTATTCATACATATGGAATATGCTGCAATACAAAACAAACAATAAACGAAAGTAGGAAACATTCATTTAAAGGTTAGGTACTTATTTATCAAAAAAATATGCTATTACGGTCTAACTGATGGATAAGAATCTGTTCGGTTCGGTACCATAAAAATCAAATTGAAATATTTAAATGAACAACAGTGCTTTAGACCGTAATTATCACGAAATCACTCAAGAGATTGTTTACTCATCTAAATCCATAGCGTAATGTGTAAAGAATAGAGGTGTTCGCAACGGTTATATATTAAAAATACGTTATAACTTTACGTTATATTTAAAACGCCAGTTATTTTTAACGTTATAATATATTAGTTTAATATAATATACTGATTTAACACTATTTCTCACTTTATCGATACCCACTCTCGTAATGTTAATATAGTATAATGATATCGGTTCTGTTCGATTTGTAGATGTAGGTATCCACTAAATGGATATGGAGGATTGTTTTTATTATTTAATTAAATAAGAGGATTAAAAAAATATTCGCGACAAGATCCATTAAAAATAGTTTTATTCAATATATACACATATTATATAGTCAAATATTATCGAAAGTTTTTGTTATTTGAAACAAACAATGAACTATAACTAACTATATTTACAAACAATGCTTCAGAACTAATAATAATCGAACGATAATCAATACGTCTTTATTAGGTCACAATACTTCCAACGAGACGTGTTATAACCGCAGTCGTTATAACGACACTGAATATATATTCTAAAAAATA
>DWDT01001514.1:0-15693 GCA_018245595.1 Microceris scylla | reverse complement strand
AATTTAAATATCACTTGCTAACGGTGAAGGAAAACATCGTGAGAAAACCTACACACCTTAGAATTTATAAAAAAAAAAAAAAAATTTCTAAGGTGTGTGAAGTCTGCCAACCCGCACTAGGCCAGCGTGGCAGACTATGGCCTTAACCCTCTTAATATGAGAGGAGACCCGTATTTCAACAGTGGACTTGTAATGGGTTGAAAAAAAAGAAAAAAATATATATATATAATCATATGTAGGAGAATCTTACTCATCACATGTTTTGTACCTAGTATTTCTGTTTTGGAATGTGTTAACAGATTCGATTCAATTTGAATAGATAGAATCAAATAGGGAAGATGGATACACTAGATTATTTACCAACTATTGAAGTATGTGAAGGTTGTTATGAATTATAGAAAATATTGGCCATTACAAGTGGTGACCATGTCTCAGTAAAAGGACCATAGGTCACCCTCCTACCAGATGGTCTGACAAGCTGAAGAAGACAGCGGGAAGCTGCTGGATTCAGACAGCCCAGGACCAGAAGGAGTGGCGACGATTAAGGGAGGCCTATATCCAGCAGTGGGCATATAGAGGTTGATGACTTTGATGATTGGTCATTGATTCAAACTTTTTTTTGGTATATATTGTAATCAACATAAAGGGCCATTTATAATTTATTATGTCACACATTGATATTTGTATACATATTGTGTATCAAAATGTTGAAATAAACAGTGGTATTTATAGAAAATTATGGCTTATTGTCTTTGATCTCTTTAAATAAAAGTTCTTTTCAAATACTACCCAATGTTTTTTCAATAAATAGACATTCAATTGACAAATATGTTTAAATTCCAGCTTGATGTATATGTAGTGATTTCATTTAATAGTCAAATTATCTTTAAATTCAAAATTAGTTCCATGGACACACAATATTGAAATTAAATCCAAATGAAATTTATAGAATAATTTGTTTAAAAAGACTTATGTATTTGACCATCACATATTGAACTTACTTTGTCACTTATAAAAATGAACATCATAAGGCAGAAAATAACTCACATTGTTCAGGCAGAGTGAAATGTGCTATACTAATAAAATATGTAGTAACATGAACTATAGATACTAAAAATGAAAAAATGGTAAAGGGCTAATATTATGAGACAGCAAATAGTTTGTTGGTTAAAATAGAAAGCTTTTTTTATAGAATAGGGTGGCATTAACATGGTCATTGGACAAAGTATATGAGTAAAGAGTTCAATTGTAGAAATATGATCATAATGATACTTACTTCTTGAGGTGACGGTAAAACAGCAACACCATCTTTTTGAACCTGATCTGACGGCAAAGACGAGTGAAACAGACGATTGTACGGAACTTGACTAGAAAATGTCCAATGAACAATTCTTTGCCCCCAACTAGAGTTGCTAAACAACTTATGTTTCGAACTAATATCTAATTTCGTAAACGTGTTAAAAAATAAACTAATATTTGAACTATGCATATTTAAAATGCAATTTTATCCTGGCATATTATGCAATCACTGTAACTAGCAATTTTTCTAATCTATAACTTTATGTAAAATTGTGTATTGTCTGCAGCTTTAAAACACCTTTACAGAGACAAATTCTTTAAAAGTTTATTATCCCAATTCTGTACATAATTTTATCTGAATTTCAACTTTTTATGCCCAAAATAAATAAATCAACAATATTCGTTCATATCATTTTAAATTTATACAGAAATGTCAAATATCCATTCAGCCGGTGGGAATATTTGGCCAGTTACAAATATATTCTGTAATATTTTATCATATGCTGCAACAAGCTAAATCTAATAGCCGTTATAATCTACAGTAATAATGAATTATGTAAATACATACTTTTTTACTAAAGTAAAAGCATAGAATTACAATATTTCTCATTATTTCATGTAATAGAAACACCTAAAAAACTTAGTAATAAATTGTCACTAAATTTAGAATTGCTAACCTTAGCAGACAGAATCAAATTAAGTATGAGTTTTTAACCTTTACATATCCTTAAAAGAATGCCCATCAGTATTATAATTCAGAAATAACAAAAAGGAATGCTGAATGTGACAACTGGCAACATAATAAGAAAAGGATGTTGGAAGAAAAAGAAAGAGAACGCATGCGCAATGCGCATGTCGAATTCGTCATTTATCGCTCGCTGTGGCCGACATCGCTGAGAAGTGATTTCCTTCATCAGCTTGATTTTGCCAACGGGATACAACATTTATAGAAATACAAAATGCCTAACCAGGTGTTGACTATAGAGCCTCAAAATGAATTGAAGTTTAAAGGTGAGTCTACTTGAATATATCTTGCATGAACTGTAAACCACCGCATTAAAACTTAGCAATAGCTCGTGTTAGCCGCTGACAAATGGAGTTTCTATTTCCAGATATCGGCGTTTTGTCAGGGTGCGGTTTTTTTATTACGCTTCCAACATCACAAAATATGATTAGTAAACGCTCGTAATTCGAATAAAGTATAAAAATATGAGTAGATCATTTGATATACAATGTAATTTGCAGAAAAGTGTTAGCAAATATGTAATAATAGCGGACGACTCTGGCTCTTGATTGGAATTAACATAGCGATGTGTACTGTGTTCGCGGTCGTAACAATTGAAGTATATGTTTGGACAGTGATTTTAAATGCACACGAACAAAACAGATTCGTCCTTGGTACTCATTTGCAAGTGAATTTTACATTTCACGTAGGTACATTTATATTTGGAAGTGTTATGTTGTTAAAAGTGGGTGTAGGTGCAGTTGTCATAATCTTGTACAGATTGAAGTAGCTATTTAACATTTATTCATACATAATTGTCAGTGCATATTTATTACCAATTAAAACATTAAAAAGTATTCACTTTGCCACTTAAATGTTACAAAGAAAGTTTGGTTACAAATCACTTTTATTACCTACATGAACAGTACCTTTCTTTTCTGAAGTAAATGGCAAAAGTTTGTTGAAATATTATCTGTGTTGCCTACACATAAACGATACTTCCTTTCTATAATGATAATGTGATTGTTAATAGGTGACATTAATAATATACCCAAATATGTGGTTCAGACATTTATTCATTAGTATATTTGCCTGAAGCAGAAGGGGGCAAAGCACATTTGCCTAGTCATGAGTTTTTATGACTTGCATTTTATTAATCAATACACTTAGACATTTAAGGCTGTGATAAAGGAAACAACTCTATGTTCACATAAACTTACAACAGAACTCGCTTATACACTTACATAATATGAATTACACATTCATTTTCTTATATTAATAATGAAAAAAATTAAGTATCCATTCATATAACTTTTAAATGATTTTGTATGAATATCACAATAAACAAGTTTCTTGTTTTATTTATATGGCATCAAGAAGATTTTACAAAACATAATTTTAAATACAAATTTTCAGTCCTTACCAGCCATGAGAGTGAAGATTCAAATTGAATCAATGACTCATTATTAATTTAATATTGGTTACTATTAAAAATACATTTAGTACTGACAATGTCTTGTAGGTCATGCAATATTCTGTTTCATGTCAAGCAACTATAACCATTGGTTTGAATACCTACTATAACTTAATTCAAATATTGATTTTTTGGTTTGCATGGATATGTTTTTCTGATTTTAAATGTTCTAGACAGACACACTAAGACTGCTTAAATATAATGTCATGCCATTTGTCTCTAGTACAATTGTAGATATATCTGAAGGATTATTGAGCTTTTAATTATTGGCAGTAAGCATTGTTACTATGTTGTAAGTTCAGAATTAAATATTCAATTCAATACATATAGGTGTTAAATTTCTAAGTTTCACTCAAAGAGACACAATTACTGTGTCATTGGATATGGCCTAGCAACAGTGTTTCCATTGTTTCCAGTGTTTTAGTGTGAAGTGTGTGATGTGGCTGTAATGGGAGATTGAGTGTGAAATCTGACCCAAAAATTGTTAGTTATGTACATGTATGTATGTTGCTACATATAAGATATTAAAATATAGATAAATTTTTGTAATTAAACAACTTATTGAGATTCTTCAATAAATTTAGGATAATGCAAGGTTTTGAAATGCTGTAAAATGTTTTTAATGTTGCTACTCATAAGGATTGATCAAAACTTGTCCTATAATACAGGGTATGTTATAGTTGAAAACCAATTAAGAAAGTTTTGGTACAAAGATTGCCAGAAGTTCATGGTATGGAAATTTACTTGACATGATTTTCATTTTAATGATGCGAATGAAAGTCATTTTTAAACAAACCATCACAAAGTTCTATAAAGATTGTCATATGATATTGAAGTGTGTATAGTGAATATCAATCTAATCGAATCATGGTATATATACAAGATTCCAGGTCATAATATGTAGTATATGCCCGTCTGTTAACAATGGGGTGCATAAGAATGAGCATGAATTGTATAAATGAATAACTGAAAAATGTGTTCTGGCACTGATAGATGACAAGTTTAGTCTTTACATACATACATTTCTTCACACCAGGTACATTACCGATAGTTAGTGTTTACTTCATATTAGTAATATAATATATAATGTCATTTACTTTACTGTATGTTAATATAATTATTAATAGGTATCAAAAATAATTAATGATAATAATATTAAACATATATATTAATATAGGTCAATAAATAAAAAAACACGAATTTCAAAACTAAAACGGTGTCGTTGGTCGAGTGGTTGAAAGCGCGACGGCCGATCGGGAGGACCTGGGTTCAAATCCCGGCTCGGGTATTATTGGAATTTTTCTAGTTTAGAATTTCTAGTAGTACCTCAGAGTCTGTATCTGTTCCCAGTGTATGGCAATATGCTTACCGTTTATTCCATGGGACGTAAATGTAACTGGTGAAACGTGAAAGTATAACATCCTGCTCTGCTCACCTCTTCGGGGATTACAGAGGTGATGTTACTTTTAAATTGAAAACAATTTTTACATACAGTCTTCAATTTTACAATATTTCGAACATTTATTAAAATAAAATACAAAGTTATCGCTAGATGGCGTACTGATAGTAGATCAGCGATTGGTTGTTGTTTCTCTTTCTCAATAAGAAACAGTGATAAAAAAACAACTCTTTCGAGTTAATGTTTGTATTCATTTCACATATAAAATTTCTGTATGGGGGCTTTATTATATAAATCAAATCTACAGGTGTCAACAAGGTACAACTCCAAAAACAAACAAAATTTTTTAAAGTTCATTAACATGTTAAAATCCCAAATCAGCTTTAAGAATATGAAAGATATTTCAATCTGAGCACTTTTGGCATACTTTCACTTGATGTTCCAAGCAAATTGCAATGTTGCGCTTACTGCATGTGGTCTCGCTCCTCCAGCCCCTGCTTCTTGCTTAGAAAATACGGCATTTTTGAAAATGACGTACTAGGATAGAAGAAATACCTAGCGAAGGTTTTGCAATATCTCTGAAATTATTTCTTTTATATCCCCCCTCAATTCTTCAAATTAAATAACACTACGTGTTGAACTATTTTTTTATATAATTTTTCTTTTTTTCACCTTTTTCCTCTTTATGTATTTTGTTTTAAGTAATGACAAATATTGTAGGCGAATTGTACCTGATAGATTTAAAATTGCGACATGCGGCACCATTACTTAGAAATATTACGTCAGAAGTAACGTCAACAGGTGTAATTTACATTAAGCATAACTTCACCCCCAACGAGAAGGGAAGGGGAGTTACGTTATATTGCTATTCCAATATTCCATTTGAAAAAATAATAACAAATATTTTAATTACAGAAAAGTACCTTTCTATGTACCAACACATAAAAGCCTTGTTAATGAAATACACATTTATAGTGTTTTTTTTTATCACTTTTCGTGAGGTTACTTTAGATGCGGCACCGAAATATAATTTTATAGTTTTTTCTCAACGTAAGATATATGACGCTCAAAAAAATAGTTCGTGACGTCAACGCTATCCTAGTCAAAAGCGACGTTTAAAAAGGCATAACTTTTTTTTTCAAAATAAATTAATACATTTCTAACAGTGTTTATATTTTACACAATTTTATGTACATGGTGGGTATGAGTTAATAATATAACACAAAATACCTCGAACCTACTAACCATTTTTCGATTACTACCTGGTCCTATGCAAAGTTTAGTTTAGCGCGAACCTTGCACTAATCACTACCGCCGAACTTCTCGAATCGAATCTTTAAGGGTAGCGTATCGTACCAAGACACGATGCGTTCCAATTAACTATACAAAGGTTTAGGTCTATTTCGGTCTACTTGAAATTGGATGTAAGTGTTTATAACCTGCAGCAGTATCCGTTGAAAGTGACGTGACCATTATTTCCGTCTTCCACTTGCATTTAATATAAAAATAAATAAAATGTTAGTGCAATTTTATAACGATATTATCTTGAAACACCGCTTAGAATAAACGGTGTATATCAAAATACATACAATACATTTTACAGGCATAATTATTGTGCTGATTCATGCATTAGTTGTGTAGTTAGTTTATTAAATTATCGAACTGATGAGTCGTTTGTATGGTAATGGGAATTCTTTGGAAATGCGAACGCACTTGTATAATTTAAAAACCTTCACGTACAAATTAAACTTGCGCTTCAGATAATGAAAAAGAAACAACCCTAATGCTGCATTAGAAAACAAATTGCATCGATTATATATGAGTAACACACTATGATATTAATGAGTTGCAAGTTATATATTATATATACGAGTAACACACTGATATTAATGAGTTGCAAGTTATATATTATATATATGAGTAACACAGAGTGATGTAATGAGTTGCAAGTTCTGTGATATTTTGCTTCAGTTGATATATCGGGCCTGTTCGAGCCGAGCTGCACTTCATACATGCGACTCTTCAATCCTACAACGGACACTGTGCTGTTCAAAATTAAAACGACAGCACCAAAGAAGTACTGCGTACGGCCAAACTCCGGCGTGCTCGAGCCTAACTGTAAAGTTGATATTGCTAGTGAGTATCTACGTCATATACCTATATACATACATAATACAAACATTCACAGCCATTTACCACGATATTTCATTCCGTTTTAAATTATGAAATGGTGCACGTTTCGTTAAAACTGAAAGAAATACGCCTACGCTAAACAATTCAGTCATTTTACGAAGTGGTATTGGTATGATCCATAGGTCATGATAATATGAGATGTCTGTTTAAATTTTAGTCACTCCACAACCAGTATACGTGGAGGCCAATGAGAAACATAAACATAAGTTTATGGTGCAAAGCGTCATCGCTCCAGCAGGCAAAACTAACATAGATCAAGTGGTGAGTTTAGGAATAGGATTTTTTTATTTACTATTAATTTATTCTCACATTAACCAATTGTATAAATTTGTAATATATATTACGGTAAAGTGGAACGTCTACTATTCCAGTGGAAGGAGATCAGCCCTGATCAATTGATGGACTACAAGCTGAAATGTGTCTTTGAGACTCCTCGGGGCACTAATCTCAATGTAAGTAAATTATTTTACGATTCTCAGTTTTATTTCTATTACATTACTCTTTATTTGACGTGTAATCCATGGTCTTCTTTTATATTAATTGGTCTTTTACTGATACTTCTCTTCATTATAATATGATTTATTCTGTCACCAGGCTGGAGAGAAAATGGTTTAAATTAGTACATGTTAGTATAAGTGCAGTTAGTAAGAGTTAGCATTTGTCATATTCGAACCTAGTCATGTCTATGACTCATGTTGTCACTCTTGAGGGTTGAGATGGTCCCCTTTGGTATACACGTGACCCGACGACCACACCCATCAGACTTTAACACATACTATTTTAACAACAATTACTTCACGTTAAATGCATGTGTAGCCTGTGATACTGCCTCGGGCGAACAGTATACATACTGTAGCATTCAGAAACAAAAAAAAAATCATATAAGGAGAAGTACTTATATATGTTTAATATAAAACAACCAAAAACTACGGAGAAAGTGTGTTCCAAAACAACTAGCTATCCAATGCGAATTAGCTTTGTATCACAAAAGCTATTTATTATTAAATATAAGTTAATTATTATCAAATATCGCAATTTCTGGTTTACATTTTCTTAACATTTACATATATTACGTAATTGGATAGTATTTTTTGTGCATTTGAACCAAATAAGTGCTTAAAACACCGATAATTTTACACTCCTTTTATTTCATGGACATGTTCTGTCTGTGGCAATTTCGTCGTTTTTCGTAATAAAAAATACACGATGCCATGTGTTATGGTGTACGAACAAAGCCGACGTTCCCGGTAAAGCTTTATGGTGTCATAGGATTCTGGTGACGCTGCTCAGAACGAGGTCACCAAGAAGCGAGTGGCCGTAGCGGACGAGGGCAAATCATCGACGAAGGTAACGAATGTAGTGCAAGTGTTGGATGTCGTATTCATTGTTGGTGGTTATCGCTACTAGAGTTCCTCCCTAAAACGTGGTAGTGGAATCCCCTTTAATGTAGTTTTAGTTCGGAACTCTTTGAGCACGATAATATTTTTATATTTTTGTAGTGTTGTGAGCTTTTTTTGATATTTATTTGCCCACTCTCCTGACCGAGTATTGAATAGTTTGTAGGAACATGACGTGGCACATGCACCGAGTTTATGGACTTTGATATTATCCAGACACAGCCCACATAGCGACATCAGTCTGCGGATAGTTAACTTCTCGGTTCGGTTTTACCAATACTTCGTACATTCATCGCTGCGTAGCAGCAGCAGCATCGCCTTCATCTCTCTGGCCTTGCTTATCAGCTTCTTAGACTAATTTGTGAGCAGTCCTGCGGACATTATCTCACGTTCTCATTCATTGGAAGCTCATCATTCGATCGTTCTCAAGTAACACAGTCAAAGGTCCAAAGCTTCAGCATTGTGCCTGATCATCCGTTTTGTTTGTTCGTCATCACATTTTCAGTAATGAAACAGTTACGTGTAGAGATAAATGCTTGCTTAACATAAACTAAGACGAGTCTGTTTTAAAAATGTCCAAGCTTGGCATGTTGTTGCAATTATATTACAGGATGCTGTAGAAGGCTTCATCCAGAATGAAGCTAAGCGGAAGGATGAAGACCTCACTTCCGGATCTATTAATGCGAAAACGGTACCCCCTTTTATATCCTCTTTATTTGTAGGCAACAACGTTAACACGGCAAATCTATATTTGATTTAACCTCGGATTCATTCCTAGGATTGAGTAAATGGTTAGTCAAGATATCGCACGAAGTATAGGATAAACTATAATAAAGTAAAAATTAATTATTGTTATACATTTTCAAAACAGAAATTAATTGATCCAACAATAGTGTTTCCAACTTGAGCCCATATGGCCTTCCATACACTTACCCACTCGCTGCTCTAACAACGTGAACGTTGAGTAGCGATTGCAATTTTGGATTAACCATAGATAGAATCGTATACAAGTCTTCCATCGGGTCGTCACGGAATTTGCTCATTACATATGTATGGTATACATTTAGACACGTCGCTCAATGTAAGTATCCGAACTGCGTTAAGCTGTCCCTTAGCCCGAACGATACGATTGTACTTGCGGTTAACAGAGTTACGACCAGCCAGCCGCGGCGACTTGCAGTCGGATCGGTACATGCGAAGATTGACGTGGAGGAAGTCGCAATACGCCACTGAACAAGCAACGCAATAGAATACTGATACTTAATTTAAATTTCTATTAGCACACTTTGAGCATTTCGTATTCCAAATTGACGGTGGGTCCTGTATATGAATGATACATTTTCCTCATCAAAATACATTTGTACCTACCCGCGTATGGACACAACCTGTGACGATGGTGAATTGGTGACCAGTCTTAGACTAAACGCAACAGCATTTTGCTTACGGTTAATCGGACGGCGGTATCAACACAGATAAATAATTAATCGCACAGAATACGTATACGTAATTAATCGTGTTACTACAATGAAATACGCTATTTGGAACTTTGTTGATTTCTTATCTATGAGTAGAACAATTAAACATTCTTTCTATATATATGTGAATTACGTAAGTATTTTAGTTACGGTTGTTCGTCAATACATTGTTGACGATAGATACCGAGAATTTCACCGATGTGGACAATCCCTAGTATACCTACAGCAATGTTTGAAATAAGTTTTATATTCCCGAAGAAAAAGAAATAAAGCTACACTTTGATAATAATGTTAAGCAATTTTATACACTTTTATTGACCGCCCGAACAGCAATTACTTAAACATCGTAATACTCACCTTTCCTGCCCCTTGTTTGGGGGTACATTTCGCAGTGAAACTTAACGTCTGTACTGATGACATTCTGGGAAAATTTCGTCGTCAAAACGTATAGAGGATTTCTAAATGTATATTAGGTTTTATATACATGTATTGTATAGTTAGTTTATTATCTTGTAACATTGTTTAAGAAGTAATGCGATATACAATTGTGTTAGACGGTAGAGCCCCGAGGTTTCCGCTTGGTCAGCGAGTGTAGCTGCGACTGATGGTTAGTTTGTGATCCGACTTATATTAGTAATTGTTTTAGTACGTATTAGAATTTGTATTAATTCTAAAATATAAATGTAGATATTTCTCGACTTGGAATATACTTGGTACATGGGTACACGTGTGAATGTTTTATAAATAATTTATTTAGTATTATTTTAGGGGAAAAAATACTATAGGATTTAAAATGTTGTTGGCGTAGATATAAGATATTTTTTGTAATATCGACGTAAAAGTCTCGGATATTTGCTCTGTCGGTGTCAACATTTGAAAATGCTAATGCCGTTGTATAAACAACGAGACCTAACAATTATAGATGTAATCGGAATATTGATCTATTTTCGTATACATTGCGATGTAAAGTGTAGATAAGATACTCCATACGTACATAATACAGTGCAAACACAAACATACAAACAACCTAGCCAAGTAAATATTAAATAATGCCTAGTAGGCAGTACCCTTGCAGAGTTAATATTGGATACTTTCTCTTTATGCCCTTATAAAGTGATTCATAATGGAACATAATTCGTACTCTATATCCGAATCGCTGTAGGTTAAAATATATAAGTTATTGTCGTGGAAAGTGTTTGTTAGTCTAGTTACAGTTCAGCGTCGCAAGTGGTTCACTACGTGTGTCTTTATCGAACAATTTGTCAGATAGTGAAGGGGGTTTTCTTTGCGGAATAAACAGAACATATTTAACGGATGGTAATGTTGGATAAAAAAATATTCGTCATGCAAGAAGTGCTTCAGTCTAAAAGACATCAAGAACGTTCGGAGTTTGGTCAATTTTGATCATTGCGTCATTATATATAAGATTGGATATTTGAAAATACGTTTTTACGTAAACATCTACCTACTGTATACAGCAATAGATTTTGTTTTGAATACATGGATCGGTTAGGGACCTATATTCAAATTTTAATTTTGACAGTTTTAGATAGTCGAATTGTCCATCAGCCCCTCAATATAATACACTGTGACAGTCTTTCACACAAGTTATATACAATCTGTCGCACTATTGTAGTAGTAGTATATATATATATGGTGTTCCTAAACCGTTTCTTAAAATAATGCACCATGTGTCCGCTAAAAATATAACGGACGTTGCGCACGCGCAAGTACCAAGATATTATGAACACGTTTCATGAACAGATTTATAGTTCAATAAAAAATTCTTAAAGAAAAGACTATAGTAAATTAGTGCAATAAATGTTTCAATCTTAAAAGAAGTTGACGTAATTTAACATAGTCTCGTATTTATTTCTGAGATCTGTTCACATTGAACACTATGCACACGGTCAATAATTATATTGTTCGTAGTTGCTTGTGTGTTCGAGATGTTATCTTGCCAAATTAAATCTATGATAAATCTCGTTATGGACTATCTTGTTACGCACATCGAAGAACCTCCCTTCGGCCTGACGGTGCCGTTATTTATATATAAGCAAAGATGGAATTCATGTAAGTCTTATTCCACGAGAGCTAATGATCGGTTTCAGGCTTTACATTCATATTACGTAAGCAGTATGTTAGTATCGCTAGCAAGTCCTCCGCTTGTACGTGTAATGTCAACATATACTACAGCGATCTCACATTACTCTAAAAAAAAAACTGCATGATTATTAATTTTTGTTTTGTTATACTTTTATTTATTTTTTTGTTTTGTTTGCAAAACGTAAGTCAAAAGGTGATGTTTGACATCCGCCGTTTGCATTTTACTTAGTTGTTTTACTCATGTTATTTCAGACATCTTTTCCAAAATCTGAAAACTTGGAAAGTGATTTACAAAAAGCTTCAAATGAGGTGATTCACCTAAGAGAGGAAGAGAGCAAATTAAGACATGAAAATCTTCGATTAAAAGTAAGTATATTTTTCGTGTCCTGTTCGTTTAGTAGATTATGTGTATTGAATATTATAATATTATATAAATGTTGTATTGGTGTGACTCGGTCAGGTATTCGTTGAGCCACAATTCCTGAAAGCACACATTGGATGTTTCTTGGTGTCATTTATGTATCTTTATTGTCATCCTTATGATTTATGTGCATTTTAATGTTTGGTTTATGGTTGTCGTAGATCCCCTAGAAATATTTACAGGTAACATACATTTTAACATGTCAGTGACTAAATGTAACTTGTACACATTTACAAGTCATTGATGAACCCTCCTCACGGTAATGTATGACATCCATTATTATGTAATATACTATTGGTTTAGTGAAGGTGTACATCGACCGGTCAATTTTGTATTAACGAACAACATTCTTATTTTATTACATTGTCTACATATCATTGAGTTGTTTCGTTTATAACATGTGCTATCATTTTTATAATTATTTATTCAGGCGGGTACGTGATAATTATTAACTAAAAAAAATCTAAATAATGTATGTATATATTGCACCATGTTGTGAAAACTATGTCGAACAGATCATGCCAACTTTTCTTACTATTATACGCGTTCGGTATATAGATGTGTGTACCAAAAGACATTGTCAATATGAATAATGCTAAGCGAATATATTTCTTGTTTCATGTTTTATTTTACAAGATTTTTAAACTGTTTTTTTTTTGTTGTCTTTTGTACTTAAAATATATAATTATTGTTATTATTTATTTTGAATATGCAATTTTATTTGAAATTGTGTCAAAGATTTGTATGTATTGTCTAGATTAATGTTTGCGCCGCATAATTGAACAATACCACCACGATTCCTGAACGTGTGAGGTAGTACAACAACCGTCCGGTCTGTACGAGTGGACGTGTAGTGCCAAGCAAAGCACCATCTCGTGCTGCGTTACGGCTCTGTGGAGCGGAGTTTGATCTGTTCTCCTTTTTTGTTTAAAGTCTCTTCTCGGGATCTAACGAGTTCTTTTTCCATTTTTAAATGCTATCTATTCGCAACACCGAGAGTGCACGACATTGGACAAAGCGATCAATGTTGATTGGAAAGGTGAACGAACTGCCTCTATGCATTCGACGTCACGTGGGTGCGAGTCACGGCACACTTTATAACAATGTACATATAGACTTATTTCAATACCTATCACAGACTGCATTTAATATATGGACCAAACTAGAGTTAAATATCGCACATTGAGCCTGCTGCTCGTATGATATTAAAAAGCATACGTCTCGTATTATTGATTGCTTGCTTCCAGCCGACAGCGCTTTTTCGCGATCTTCGAAATGTTATATAATATGTATAAATAGAAGTGTATAAAGTTTTAACTTTGGTAAACGTGTATGTAAATTAAAAGTTTTAATAAAATAATATCAATATATCTTGTACAAAAATCATTAAATTTCATGTAAGCATGGTTATAAAATTAACGTCTTACGAAATAATACATAAATGGAATCTCGTTTGGTAACAAATTGGTAAGTTATAGATTTTTAGAAATATTTTGGAAAATATATCGGACTTATTGAATAAAATGTTGGACCATGTCATACGGCTCTGATTGTTCGTGAAACTGGTTTTATATATACTATCTCGTCGATAGCGAGTTAGGCATATGTTGTGCTATAACCAAGCAAGCTGCGCAAAGACCTCTCGCGAGAGGCAATTTTTCAAATTGAATGAATGCTTGTTTCTATGTGTTCTGTGTTGAAAATTATTATTGAAGCTTTGCATTATGAGCTGTTGCTGTTCCGTGATTATCCGTTGCGATGTGATTATATGGGCACCAATCGCCATTTTATTTATTTGTTTATTTTTTCACTTTAAGAAAGGTTTGGCATCATCTCTCGTACGATTTACTAGGAAGTAATGAAATAAAAGCTCAAAAGGTTCAATGATACACGCACACATACGTGTTAAGGTATGGAAGTTAGTAGAAATGTATTGATAAAAGGGTAGAATTGATAAAATATGTAGTGAACACTGTACACGTCACCGCAGGAGGAGCTGCTGCGCTTGCACCAGCAAGTGGGCGGCGACGGACGCGTGGGCCGCCGCCACTCGTACGGCCCGGAGAAGACCGGCCAGGTGGCGCTTATGCCCTGGATCGCCACCGCAATAGCTATGGCGCTGCTGGGCGTCATCATCGGCAAGTTCCTCATGTGAATGGCCCCCCGAGCCCCGCGGCGACCCGACGCCATCACCTCGCAGTACCGCTGTCGCAACACTCCCCAACACCCACACAAGGCAGCTTCAGGATTCTACAGTAGTGACCTCCCCTAGCTTCCGCAATGCACTTGTGTTTACATGCGAAGGATGGCTCAGTGGCCCGCCGTCGAAGCTAACGAGCGAGCGTCTGATGGCTGCGTCCGTTTATTTTTATTGTTTAATGGAAATTGAGGTATTGTAAGATTCCTAGTACTTGTATGTTTTAATATCTTAACATTCAGACACAGCTAAAGGATGGAGCTGAAATAATTTTAATAATTTTTAATTTTTCTGACATCTGTTACAATAGTATTTGTATTTACACCCAGCAACTTGTTCTGTTTAATATATTGAATGTTGTTTGTTAATCGGTAGTGTTTAATGAGGTTATGTTTGCCAAAAGAAATAATTGAAAATACAATTCATTTTCCTACTTAATATTATAACTGTAATAGATGTTAATCTATTATATATACGAAGTGATTGTTAAAAATACCAGTAATTTGAAACATTACACATTTTACTTTTTTTTTTATATTTGAACGCATTTGAATGAACAAGTTAGCACGAGAATTTTATGAAATATAATATAAGAAATGCTGCAGCAAGTATTTTCTTTTAAAATGTGTGTTGCACCGTAGTGAAGTGTATAACACTGTATCACTCAGTGGGATAATGACGTATTGCCAGAAAGCTGGAATATTTTCTGCAACTCGGAGTGTGGGTTAAAAAGACGAGTCCCTACAGTGTCTACATCACGTGTTAAGTATCGTGCCCTGCTGAAGGTATATGCTGACAGTTCTCCCGCAGCCACAGTACGAGCTCACATCTCTCGGTGGTGTTCCGAATATTTTTAATTTTGAATTGAAAAATACCATATACGGATAACACGTATGCAGCTTTCAGTGATTCCTTTATGAAAATCTTGTTTGTCCAAAACGGATCCACTTCTCTTACTAAATACGATTAGTCTTCCTAGATCACAGTAGTCAAGCTTTTGCACCCGAC
>DWDT01001513.1:0-15698 GCA_018245595.1 Microceris scylla | reverse complement strand
TTAACCCTCTCAATATGAGAGGAGACCAGTATTCCAGCAGTGGAATGGGTTGAAAAAAAAAAAAAAAAAAAAGACTTCCAAGGGTGAAAGCTGATTTCTAAACCATGCGGCTATCATATGTGTGCAGACACGTGTATAGAAATGGGCGATATAATTTGTGTATCTAACCCTTTAACAATGCCTCAAAATCTGCCTAAACTGTGTATCCAGTACACAATAGCTTGTGGTATTCTGTTACCACAGCTGACTGTCGATTGTTCAATGTATGAAAGGGAATTGCTTAACGATGTAAATATAGATTTGGGTAGTCTTGTATAATTGGATTGGACTTCTCTAATATACAATATCTCACAATATATTATTTATTTTCAATGGACTTTAATCAAATCACGTCATCTACCATATGATTCGTTTCTCTGTGACATCAAAAAATACTCGTATAATAGTAAGTATACATTATCTCCCTCAATTAAATGTTTCGTGAGTGTTTATACACATGATTATAAATGTACCGGCTTAACTCACGTACGTTCGTACGGAGCTCACGAGGAAGGACCTCGTACAGGTCCGAAACTAGTCGGGCCACCCCGAAAATCGTACGTGAGTTAAACCGGTACATTTATAATCATTATCTCCCTCATGTAGATTATATTTATTCAAGCCTTTCGGCCTTTGAGGTAATTCTTTCTTGTGAGTTTACGAATAGTTGTATATATATATATATTTACGATTTCTTTTGTGTTATTTATTTCTATAATGCTCATTATGTATCTTAAATGTGCGTTGGTGTTCGTATCGATTATTCTAAAAATGGATTTTGGCCAGAAAATTAAGAAGATATTCAGTGACTTTGCGAATATGATGTAGGCCATATGATAATAATTCGATATTTAATTATGCTAATAATGCTAATTTATATATGAGAGGTTCTAGCGTAAATTTATATTACATTTATAATGTATGTATGTATGTATGTATTGTATTTATATAGATTTTGATGAACAACTCGTCATCTATACGATGACGCATAATGATAACGATGTTTAAACTGTTTTATGTCTCAGCACACCGCTCTGACCTTGGTCGTAATTGTCCTATATAAAGACTAACTAGATTGCATTATTATTTACTCAGGTCTCTTCATATTGATGTATTCTTTGATAACAAATATAAATTTTAAAATAAATCATTGACAATTTGTTGGAAAATAATGAAATCAATAAGTTGTGTAATTACACTAAAATGTTAATCGACAGAACTTAATCTTATATCATTTTTACTTTTATTTGTTATATCCTTAAATATATATATATAGGTACAAATGCCGTGGGTACCCGTAATTGAAAGTCATTTAATTTATCATATTATGTGTAATGATGTAGAATTATAAAGTGTAGATACATTTCGTTGGTACTTCTGAAATTAAGAAAGAAATAAAATCCAGGAGAAGAATATGAAAGTACTAACTTAAATCTATAACACGAGCTGAAAACAAATTAATTTTCCGCCATTAATTTGGAATGTCTGGTTTGTCTTAAGCTGCCGGCAGCCAAGTTTAATATATGTCATCCACACCCTCCTAACCCTATGTAGGGGGTGACGTTACTAGATGACAATACTAGATGATACAGGACGAAATTTTTGCTACATCTGTATCTTCTGCGACTAGAATGTTCATATTATTCTCTTAACGTAGAAGTGATCTTTGAAAAGATGTGTAAGAATGATATCAGCAAAATATTGTTCTGGGATATTACGCAAGATAGGAAGATTATTGACTTCAGATATTGAGCTAATAATTTAACTGTACTTATGAACAGTTCTGTAATGTAGTTAAATATATCCAAATCTTTTCCAAGGGCAGTCAGATTTATTCTGTAAATTACCATTAAGTTCTTGTTCTACATTGGGTATTTCAGTATTAAGGATTCGTCTAGATCGCAAGATATAGAACATTCCAGAAAGCACTCGAAAAGTAAAAAAGATTTTAAGAAATTTAACTTTTAATAAACTTGACTGTTCTGCCACATTGGAACCAAAATTATTGTCTACATAGGGTATCTACTGTAATAATTTGCTCAAAGTGTCTCAGAGTCTACTATCTTGGGAGGAATAACGAATTAAATAGATAAAGCAAATTTGCATTGCGACAACCCTATCACACTGAGTAGGGTAACGGTTATAAAATATTCTACAGTGTCATAAAAGTATCTTGAATAACGAGCCCCCCGGGGCCAAGACGTTTTAGACGCTGTATATTATTGGTGCTGTTTCAGAACACTCTGTATACGCTTAGCGGTATCTACTTCGAGCGAATTTAAAGAACAGCCCCTGTATATAGGGCTGTGTAAAGTAAGTATGAATATCTTTTTGAGTTAGAACTCCAGGGAAATGAAACCCGTCATTCTTTTTAGATGAACATATCTTCAAATGTCTGCTTTTTTCTTTAAGTTTAGGGTTGACTATGGAACATTTACCGGTGTATATATCTAATGCTTAGATTTCTTTTGCTATTCACAGCAACTGTTTGATCGAAGGATAAGTCGTCGTTACATATGTGTACTACAGACCACTAACTCAGTTTTGAGATGTAGTCATGCCCCCGATACAGAGGTCGAATAGCACAGATACTGACTATTGTAAACTGGGATCATACTAACATGTAGATAATAATTTGAGCAACCTTAGTAACTACCCCATTCCTACTAATTATATTACCAGTTAATACTAATAATCTTGTTAACAAGTGATAGTTAAGTGACACTTAGAGTCCCTACAGTCCTGTTCGAGTTATGTTGGAGAACGCATGGACGGTAGTAAGCATTCATCACTTCGCACATAAAAATCACATATTCATTCGGAAATCCATCAATAATAAATATTTACAGGCAAACACAAACATGTATGCAAACACATTCTAATCGGACACGTGTACTAATGGACAGAGTATGCACTTTACGATTTCAATTAATACGACTTCTATCGGAATGGAAATATAATAAATTGCATTGTAATATTGGCACGTTGCGTTCCCACGTTTGTGTCCGCTGATTGCGAACGTCAAATCGGTTAATTGCTGTTTGACTTTGTCATTACCATTGCGAACTGTTTGCAGCGAACTATTAATTTATTGATGACGCTTACTCAAAATTTATTTAATTAATTTTTAATTATATAACCTATAATTTTATTATTTATTTATCATTGTAAATTTTACTTATGAACATGACAATTTATTAAATATTGCATCTGAAAGGATTAGTAGCGTACTGATTGAGACTTATTTAGCTGGTAATTTTGGTTGTCTGGGGTTCTGATTTTTGTACATATAGCTTTAAAAAGTTGTGCGAGTATTTTATATTAAATATCACTTGGGTGATATCTTAAGGCCACAGTGCGCTTATTGTCCAAGTGCGAATTGGCAATTTATTATCATTCGGCAGATTATCAGTATGAATATAGTTAAACACATTCGGTAATGGTTTAATTTGTGCGGTTGCCATCAGAATTGAAACGATAATAGATTGGATAGTTGCATTTGCTCCCAGTGTTTACAGCTTTGCGTTCGCTGATTGCAAACGTCATATGTTGTTGTTTACCCCCGTCATTAGCAATGGCAATGCTTATTGTATACAAACTATTACTGGTTAGTTAAATTACTATAGTTATATTACTATAGTACATTGTTCAACGCGATTTCATTTATCCGAAAATTTCACTTATGTTTCACGTCGTTTTACAATCGTTTTACGTATTCGTAAAGTTCCTACTAGGCTGAATTTAAAAATTCAAGCTATTTCCATGCAGAATTTCAACGAAAAAAGGTTAGTGATTTTGATGTGAAAAGTCAAAAATAGACCGAATTATTCGCATTTGTTACAGTAATACGTATAATTTCTCTCTCTCTCATTACCTCAGCCACAAATCCAGACTTCGTGTGACTATTGGCGATTTCAAGTTACCCAGTAATACGTACTTTGCCTGACTGGTTATGGAACCCAGCACATCTAGCTTAGCAACTGTTTATGTTACCATATCAATGTCTATTATATGAAATGAAAATTCAGATAAATAATTAGTTCTATTATTAAATAGTAAATTAAATTGTGTATGAAGTGCGATGAATGTACATATAAGAAGATTGTTAAGTCCCTGTAAATAGAAAGATATTTGCAATTCCATGCTCCCTAACTACCCTGTAAAGACTCTGGCGTAACGATGTAACAACAAAAATAAGACATGTATTACAAAAATTAAAAAGTATTAATTATATTTCGTGTTATACAATAAAGTTTAAACATTTCAATCAAGGAATTAATGATTAATAAAAAAAGTTTTTAAACAAGTTGGTTGAACTCCTTCGAAACCGGATTTAATTCAAACATACAAACTTTTAAGGGTTCGATGAAAAATTTACGTTCTACGGAAGTGTTGTTAAAGATTAATTTTTGAATGAATTTACAATTTTCGACGAACGAAGTACACATTGTATGTACATGGGTAAATAAACACACCGTAGTGTTAAAAACACACTTAACTAGATATTTTTTTTTTATTTTTTTTATTATAAAAATAAACATTCATAGCCAATACATAAATTGTTTGTGCAACTGGCAAATAAACATGACTGATATTTTCCTATTTGATAGGTAAGTATGTACATCGTTAAATATTTTCAGTACTTTTAATATAGTACATCATCATCATCATCATCAGCCTTAGTCCACTGCTGGACATACGCCTCCCCGAAAAGAAGGTTTATGCCAGTAATCTCCACGAGGGCATGGGGGTTGGAGATAGTAGGGCACAGCTTTTCGCACCGCCGACGCTGCTGCCCGATGTTTATATATTAATATAGTACATAGGTACATACTTTAAATATAAAACGTAACATCACGCCTGTAATCCCCGAAGGGGTAGGCAGAGGAGTGTATTACACCCCCACGTTTCACCAGTAACTTTTAAGTCCCACAATGGAAAAGGTGGTGAGCCTATTGCCATACACCGGGCACATATCTACACTCCAAGTCACTACTAGAAATTCTAAATTACAAAAATCCAATAGTACCCGATCCGAGATTTGAACCCAGCACCTCCCGATCAGCAGTCGCGAGTCGCGAGTTGTAACCACTCGACCAACAAGGCAGTCAAGTAACACCTACTTAATTTAAACGCTCATGTGAAGATACTTTAAATATATTTAGAATAAACAATTTCAAAACAAAACGCTTCTATCTTATTAAATATTACACAACAGCGCTAGTCTATTAAATTCAACAACAAACTTTTCTTAACACCGTCAAAGAAACTTTAAATACTCCGAACCAGATATTATAAACTTGAGGTGTCAAGAACTTCAAACGTACAAGCGATATTAAATCTGATTATTTATTCAACAATCCGTGTCTACGAGTACTCGTTTTGTTCACGTGTGTCATATGATTATCATTGACGTATTTATTGAAGTGTAACTTAAATGGAAACTGTGGAAAAAGATGTTAACATACCAATTATTGGATTTAATTCCAACTAAATAAATTTTTAGATGTTTTTCTATAAATGTTACTTCGATGTTTTTCAGCTTTGAATTTACTTTGATAAAATAAATGGAATGATTGTTATTAATTGTTGGATTTAATATGTTTTTTTTTGTAATATCTTTAATTATGTTATTATTACAGGGTTAAGTTTTTTTTTATTTTTGCTCAATTTATCAATGATAGTTACCCCATAATATGAAGCTTTGGAAACAGTTCTGAAACTAAGATACAGTTAGGTATAGTAAATCAATCTTCAGCAGGTAGGGTTTCCTAATCAACGATGCCTGAAGCATCTCTCTTTACTATTCTAAATACGGAGTTATCTATGTCAAATCAAATAGATTGATTATCGAATTATACTGAAACGTTAGGTATTGTAATGATACCAGCTTTGCCTGTTGTCAAATCGGTGTGGCGAATACGGGAATAATCATTTCAGATTTCAATAGAAATAAGGGGCCTAAATATCTTTTACCTATGTTCTACGATTATGATTGTTATATATTCTCTCTAATTACTCTACCAAAGCAATAACGTAATGACGCAGACGTATAACGAAGGGTATTTTTTTATAAAATAACATTTGACCAAGCGTAGGTACCTTATACCCCTGTATGGACTCCAAACTTTCACAAATTAGTAGCATATTCTAGAACTTCTAGAACAGATTTAGATGAATTTAAAAATGGTTCCGTTATAAGTAAATAAAATAATTTATTTTTGTTATTTTTATTTATTAAGAGCTGGAATAGGGACCGCTTTGGTACTAAGTCTTCGATAGCTATAGTAAAAAGACAAGTATTTCTACAGGTTCCGATGTATTTTTCTGGAGTATAATTTTTATTGTTGTTCCAAGTTCATATTGTCTTATCAAAGTCGTTATTTTAATTAGACAGTTTTTATTTCCGTCAAATTAATATATGTTATCATCCGTTATCTAATGAAAAACTTACGTATATGGCAACATATACATATTTTATATATAACAGCGTGAATATTTCAGCCCGCACTGTTATGAAAGAATTCGTAAAGTGTTCAACTGTACAAATAGTGTTAAAAAGTCGAAAAAATTAAAAAAAAAATAAGTCCAACAGTCGCATATTTTTATTTGAAATTTCAGTCATGTGTTTGAATGAGTACTTGAAAAATATTTTTCGGCTATTCGAGCTCTAAAAGTCCGTGAAGTCAGACAAAACTGGGTTAGTTTTAGTGGCGAGCGGTCTGACTGCTGCTCCCATATGTTGAATTTTATGACAAAAATTTTGAGTGTTGAAAAAATTTTAAATTTGAGACACTTCGTTTAAAAATTTCTTTGTACATAAAATAGCAGAAACCCTTGTTGTTCATCTATGGTCAAGTCATACCATAGAAGCCTTATTCCACTTCTATGCGAAGAAAAAATATATTTCTATAATTAGTACAAGGATGGTGCACCCACGCCGTCAATACATTTTAATTGTTTTCAATGCACAGCAGTAAAGAAATCCGTTCGGTAGGTACTTAGGTAGACCGTTGTAATATTCAATGTTTTTATTTTCGAATAAATGTAACCAAAACGTCAACTGCAAGTTCGGAATGTAAATGATAGCATTACAGATTTAGAACGCGTGGTGCGACCTCATCTCACGCAATCAGCCGCAATCAGCTGTGCAAACGGCGGAATATCTTCAGCAAACACACAATCGGTATGCGCCGAACGCACCCGAACACGCCCGAATGCTTCCGAATCAGAATCGCAAACGAAGCAGCCAATTATGGACGTCCCGATAATGAGTTGTCAAAACAAGGATTTCATTTTAACAAAGTTTGTTCACGCGTTTTATTTCGGGTTTATTTCCTGTACCATAAAGTTGAGTTTCGCGTGGCATATCTGTTGGTTGGTTATGTGGAAATGTAATGCCAAAGTCGAATTGTGAAAGTTCGGTTGTCGCGTGCTGATTTTAAAGTTTTACGCAAATCCGACAATTAGCGTGTGCCATGTTTCGTGGTTTTCAACAGTATTATTGTTTAAAAACGCTTTTAAACAAACAGTTGCTGGCTCAAGTGGGCCGTATGAATCATATGCCTATCACACGCTAATGCGATTAGCTGCGTTTTACTAACATTATTTATATGGTAAGTGGTAACGCTGTTGTGAGTTTATCAAACGCTTATACGGTCATTTCCTCAAAGCATCAACGATTATACGTATCCGTCGTGGAATTGAAAAAACTCCGAAACATTACTGTGTTCCTATAGAACAAAATTAACTAGTGGTTAAGAATTCAGCCCTTCACTCCGGGGGTGCTGGATTCAAATCCATGGCGCGCACCTCTTTACAAAAGTGCGTTTAAACATTAATTATCACTTGCTAACGGTAAAGGAAAACATCGTGAGGAAACCTAAATACACACTTTACTATTCATAAAAAAAAATTCTAAGGTGTGTGAAGTCTGTCAACCCACACTTGGCACGCCTTAAGCATCTTAATATGAGAGGAGACCCATATTCGATTATTTATTTTATTATTATTTAAGTCATATTAAGTGTGTGAAGCTGCATTTGGCCAAGGTGGTAGACCTAGAATATCCTAAACCTCTCAAATTCTGAGAGGAGATCCACGTCTAACAGTCGAAATATTTGATAATCATAATTTAAAGAACAATATTCTAACAGTTTTGCCACTATTTTTAAATTAATGTAAGCGCAAATTTATACAGCCTAGAATTTAATTAACTTAAAAATGTTATAATAATAGGTACGTCAAGGAGACCAACAACCAATGTATCTTTTACATTTAACATAATATGACAGATCAGAACTTCCTTCAATCAGGCAATCGCACTCGTACGACTAGATGACTGAGCGATTACAATTTCAATAACAAAGTTTGGACCATCGCTCGCAGTAGGCCGCATATGTCGTTTCATAAGAACAGCAATGAAAGTTTTGTAACCTTTAAGCAAAGGTCCTCTCCGTCTGGACATGCCTTATAACTGACCCAATATCCAACGAATTTTCTAAACAAAATGTGTGATTCTGTTGTAGATAAAAAGTCATTTCTATAAATCTGATTAAATTATGAACCAGCTTAAATCTCATATGGGATTTTGGCATCGCCCGACCGTCCGAGGTTCTGCCTGCTTCATGAGCTCGGTAAGTAAGCTTCAACGAAACTCACCCCTTGAGCATTTCAGTATAAATGAGTACAATTTAATCCCGAGAGATTATTGTGTCACGACATAACGTAACATGAAAATCAGTATCAAACATTACGTAATAAAGACTGATTGAATTTGTGCAAATAAATACTTAGTACAAGAAATTTTAAAGACAGAATGATATACATGTACAAAGCATAAACAATCTATATATTCAGCGTTTAATCACGTCAGAACGTATATATGTACGTGTACGGCAAAATAGGGATGGCTCCTACGTGTTCGGAATAATACGACATGATCCACAACGCCACGGGCTTAATGCACCAGATCTAGGGTTGCCAACTGCAAATTACAATCAACAATAAAACCTAGTATATAAAGATTCAGCTACGTTTATGTCATTTAACTTCTATAGAATTTATTTTTATGGGATTTTTATTATGAGATATAGTCGTGATTAAGCTAAAAAAGGGGTATTGTTAAAGGAAATTTGCGACTGTTGCGAACCCTACTCATGAGGGATCAAATTAATATAAGCGGTCTGTCTGTATCTCTTGCTAAATTTCGCTGCTATGTTTTATTGAATGCTGTTGTTCGTAAGGTATTCTTGACAAAATAGATACTACATTAATAATAGGAATTAACATCGTACATATATTCATATTAAATATTAAATTGAAGTAAACGATATATAATGTAGTAGACAGGGGTCTTTCAAATTATTAATGTTTCATACATAAAATAATACATAGTAATAACAAAATGGTCATAGTAACCAAACCAGACGAAGAATATTAAAAACTTTACTTATTATGCATAGAAATAGGTACCTTTTGAGACATGTGATTGTTTGTTTGCAAAACGCTTAAAAATTAATAAAACGATTTTGACGAAACTCTGATGACTAAAAGGGACCATATATCGAACAGTTTGTATGACGGGAAAACTTATAATTTTCATAGAAGCGTACCCGACGCCGCGAGTCATATGTAGCTATCAATATTACCCCCTTTAACTCGTAGAAAGTTGAGGAAAGCATTATGGCATCCACGCAACGCGTTGTCCAAATAACGCAACACTTCCATCAGAACAGTGTAAACACCACGCCTATGGAGTATGCTGGTAAGCTAAACCAACATGCTTCGGCTACGTAAATATGGCTTGATACATTGTTTGTTTCAGTAATTGAAAATAGTATTAGTTAAACTAAGGCACTGAGTGTATGTTAGTATGACATTCTGTACCGAAACAATAACAGAAGACGGGCCGGTTGGTGAAGTCGTTAATCTGTCTGTTGCGTAGAGAGTTGTGGGTTCGATTCCTATCTCAATAAAACTTTGAGTGACGAGCACGGCGATTTGTTCTGTTTAAGTGTATTTTTATTCCAAACTTACATACAGAAAAATCATAAATAGTTAATCAACAGCAAGTTCTATGGTAAAGGCGATATATAAACACACATATAAATCATTATTCATCAAAGACTATTCATGATTAATTGTTACTGCGTACCTTGAAGTAGTTCTGGGGTTATTTTGCAAATGGGAATCCTGCAGTCAAGGAGCCTCGGATAACCTGGGGCTGGTTACATCTATATGCATGTAGAGCTCCTACCTCAAGAGGTGGGGCGATGTTTAATTACAGACACGAGAGCCATTCCTGCCCCTTCAGTTAGATCGGTAACTAGTTGAACAGGATATGATGGGTCTATATGCATTGATTGTTATAGGTAGGTGGTTCTGATAAAAGGACTTAATTGGTTTGTGCTGCACAGAATATGGTTTGCTTAGTCATATTAGACACCTACTATATTTATTATAAAATAATAATAATCAACCCATTTATCATTCCACTGTTGTTGAATGGGGTCTCCTCTCATATTGAGAGGATTAAGGCCATAGTCTAACAAGCTGGTCAAGTGCGGGTTCTCACACTTCGCACACCTTAGAATTTTTTTTTAATTCTAAGCTGTTAAACAATATTATATTATAATTATGCTATTAAACATTATTATACCAGTATAAATGAGACTCGGAATTCTCAATTTTTATTTGTAGAATAATGATTAATTTTTAAATACAATTTTATAGAGAACATGACAAAGCCCAAAAACCTTTAATTTGTAAACGGAAAATCGTTCTTATATCTATATATATCGTGTTAAGGATTAAGCATGGTTTTTTGACTACATAAGATTCATCATTATTTATGTTATAGAAAATACTATAATATGCAATACACTAAATTCAAAATACTGTGCAAAAACACTTGTATGACTTAAATAATGTTCTCTTTTATGGGAACGGAAGTAGTAAATGGACATTCAAACCAGCTTTCGTTGAGTCGTTACTGCGATATTTCATCTGAATATGAAGTTTTGATCACGTTTGAAACATGAATAACACATCTATCACACATATGGAATAAGTAGGAATGCTTCGTGACCAGTATGTCCACTTTTGAATAACACTGTTTACGCCAAACACAAGAAATGTTGCTCTCCTACTTAAGCATGGATACAATGATCCGATAATGTTATCATAAAACTAATAACAGAATTCGCTCTTAAAACATATTTATTAATTATAATTGATAAAGTAATAAAATGTGTAATACAACGAAATGAAAACTAAGTATCACTCAACTTGTAAATGAATTACACTAATATACTTAAAGAGATAAAAGAAGTTAATGAGAAGAAAATCGGGTGTCACAAAAATTAATTAATCATAAATAATCTACCGTAATATTAAATGTATATCTCACGAAGCAGACGCAAAATAAAAATATAAAGAAGCTAATCTAAAGAAAGACTGAAATATCCGTGGAAATACTACGAATTTCCTTTAGGTAATACACGGATATAAAATATATTACGCAGTATACTTACCAAATTGGAGATCGCTGTGTAATCAAGGGAAACTCACCTGCGAACAAAAAAAATATTTATACATTAGAGATGATTGAAAACACACACACGTGTCATGTGAACAGTAGGGGCGGGAACACATTGGTAAATGTTATCTTGTAATACATACGGTTATGTTGTTGATATCCGAAAGCATTTTGTTCGAAACAGTTTAGTACAGAATTGCACGGCAGGATTTGAATCTAGGACCCCGGAATGAATGTTAAGTCATTAACACAATCAATGCTGGAGAAGGAAACATCCCGATGAAACCTAACCGTTTGACAGACTAGCTGGTTGTCTAAAACTCGCGAATGGTAATAACACGTTTTCTGAAAATAACTAAAGACGACAGATACGTCATATTTATATTGAAACAGGTGGTCTGATTAGATTATAAGTTTTAGGCATATCTGTCTTCTTCCACAATATTCTTCTATAATGAAAAACTATTATCGTATGTAGTAACTTTCTAAACTGTTTGTTACTTATGTCATTCAAATAATAAAGTAGAGGAAAGAACTTGAAACCGAAAATGTAACATTGACTAATTTTTTATTCACCTTCAAAGAAAGATCGAAGGAAGCTCAATCAATGCATCTAAAAAGGTAAATGAAAATGATTCCATCTAAGAATCTTCAAAAAAGAGAGACGCCGACTCAACCAAAAAAACCTTGCTACCAATGAGGATCAGTACTAGATTTTAGAAATCGCTGAATAACTAAATCCCTTTGTTTATTTAAAATAAATTTATCTGAGAATCTGTTTAATTACAGGACTTAATTTTCATCAAAGGAAAGCAGCAAATGAAAAACACGGCTACCATGAGAACAAAAATTTCAACGTTGAAAAGAAAATCTTAGTAATTACTTGGTAAATAAATACATCTAACACGAACCTTAAGATGTACTTTCTCAAGAGTATTTTAAGGTTCCACAACTCTGCAAGTGGAAGCCTATTCAATTCAATAGGACCATTCCTTTATCCATATCAAAAAATGTTGTGGAACCTCCCCTTATTCAAGTAAAAATCTCGTTTTCATTCATGTATATATTTAATGAAAAAGAATTTCTAACTAAAATTGTTAGAGAACCAACTTATAAACCATACATATCCACACATATGTAAAAGTTATTTTCTTTTTATCATACATGATGACTTCACATGAATTTAATATCATCGGTTTAACTGTATCACAATAACCGGTAACATCGTAACATTAATAATATATTAACCATAATTATGTTTCAATCCATCCATTTGATTGGACCCTCGGTCCAATGGTCAGTGACGCTGAATTCTGATCCGTGGCATGTAGGTTCGATGTCCGCTCAGAGTTTATATGTGTGTGATGAGCACAACTTTTTGGTCTGTCAAAATTCGTGTACAAGGTATATGTTTAGAAGTTATATATAGCCTATCAACCGAATGGGTTAAAATGATCTTGCGCGAACATTTTCAAAGATAATATTATCATAAGATAAGAGGTAGGCTCGTTGTAGTAAAATATTAATTTAGATATTCCATCACAAATCGGAACTCTACGTACACAACGTACAACGAATATTTGTGAACAAATTAAACATGACAGCCTTACAAATGGGTCTCACGCGAATTAAAGTCTCCCTTAAAAAGGAACATGTTGTAATTTGACACTCAAGTCAGACCGCAGTGAGCCAAAGAAAAAAGCAAGACAAACTCATGGGCAACATGGCGAAACGTGCACTTATTACGTCTAGTTCGACCGAACACCAATCTTATGGCTAGATCATAAGGACTTTGTTAAATGCAGTTACTCTTCGATTTGTTATTGAACAATATTCTACCTTATAATCAACCCATAAGTAACCGATAAATCCTTCGTGAAATTCCAGGTATAAGGGACGTCGCCATTGTTAAAATCCAAAACGCTACCTCTGCAATGATGACATTCGAAATATTCTAAAAGGAAAGAGATTATGATAATAATAATATTTTTATCGTTACCTTAAAAATGACGTAAGTGGAATGCCTATTATGGAATTATTGAGAAATTATAATCGTCCAGTCACTTACACATGTAGGTATATATGTAGGTATACATTTTGTATAGACATCTTCTATCAATAATTTTTTTTATCAAAACTGGGGTTATGAAGTACTTATACTCAGCTATAGGAATTGGGGTCGCTACATAAGAAATAACATTTTAATTAACTGACTAAGTTAAATCACCTTGAATCTTAATGTCTGCAAATCAACACGAATTTTTAGTACGTATAACACAACTTTGTAATCTGTAAGTATACTCGTATTTGCTTAGTAATATTGCGCGTACTGTGGTTACTTTGCGCATGACGTCACGGCGCCAATACTCTACTTTCACGGGACATAGAGTACATAGAAACAGACACAGAGTATGTAGAGACAGGGACATAGAGTACAAACTTTCACAGACGCGCCGACCATTGTTGTGGACTGTGACACTCCGCGAAACACTAACTTCTTTCTTTGTTTGTGAACAAGAATGAGAATATACAAAGTTTTACCCGAAGAAGGCTATCCCTGTGGAGCGACGGTAAATGTGTCTATTGAAATCTTCGCCAACCCTCCAACAGGTAGACTACTTACTACCTAGTACCTTACCTTCTTACGTACTTAGCTTAAATTGAATATATCAACTGAATGTAGGTAGAGAGTAGATTTTGCGTTATAAACCGTTGGTATGAGTGCTTTCTTAACTCTGATAATGTTGGCACTGACATCACAACCATTCTTTTTGACTATTGCATACAACCATTAACATAACTCGCAAGTCTCATCATTAATTATTCAGTAATAATTCTCCACGACTTTTAAATAATATTATAGTTATTTAAAATAATTTTAAGAATTATATAAGGAGCGCAATTGTAGGCTAAAAAAGATGTCTGTTAATTATTGTAACTCAGAATTCAAATTCAATAAAGTCTATACCGTTTATAATAAAACAAGTTATAGATACAATTTTTTTTTAATCTTATAAAGGCACATTATTACGCATCGTTTTAGTAGCAAACATGTATGTACACATACAGAAAGTTAGTAAAGTTAGTATATGGATTTTTTTTTCGGGTAGTTTTTGGGCTTATACGAGATGGTTCTTTCTCCAAGTGTTCCCAATGATCGCAGCGAGATTACGGCAGTGACTGACATAATTAAATCACTTATATTAATACTGGCGAAACTAATAATAAAAAAAATATTGCCATAATAAACCTATGGTGCCTATTTTTAAATGAAGTTAAAATTATTATTGTTCGTGCTTGCTGGACGATTTTCAAGACAGGACGCCTATGTATAAGATTACACGAAGAACCCAAAAAATCCAAAGCAAATTAACGCCATCTCTACATTCAAATCACTGACGCATCGCATCGTATTACATGCGACGCAGATTTCCTACGTTCCGTGAAGAAACAGACGTAGCTTCGAATTACGTACGTACTAGCTTTTAGCGATGCGGTTTGACGAAGCAAGGGGTATGAGCTAGTTATATTTTAAAAAATGAGAGGTTATATTCGATCATTTAGGTTCTTGTTTCTACAACTTGCACAATTTTTCTCAAATGCGGTTTAGCAGATACAGTCATCGCGTCACCTAGAGATTTTAACCACTTATTAAAACTTAAAAAAAAAACCAATAGTACCCGGAATCGGGCACAGAACATCTCAGTCAGCAGTCGCGCTTGCAACCATATCGACTGATGAGGCAGAATTAAGTAACTTCGATTAATTATTTTTAGGCGTTTAAACTATGAATTTTCAATTTATTACAGAACCACAATAACCATGTAACACACGCTATAGGAGTTCCCATCCTTGTCACACTATATCGCGTAATCATTGAGTCAGTCAGGTTGTGTTCGTGACAGGAATGAAGTCAGTCGTTGCGATACAAGTACTGACAAGAATAAAGGGTGCGTAGGGATTAGGTATTTTGTTTAGCTTCTTGCGAATGTTTCGGACAGGCGGATCAAAAGTTTTAACTGATTATATTATCCAAGCTTACTAAGCTTGTTGTAGCTAAATTGTTTTAATAAATATAAGAGCGTCGGGTTGTTCTTGAAGTTTACGATTTTACTGAATT
>DWDT01001512.1:0-15702 GCA_018245595.1 Microceris scylla | reverse complement strand
TCGACCCGGGAATCGAACCCGGGACCTCCCGATCGGCAGTCGCACATGCAACCAACACGACCAACGAGGCAGTCAGTAGAACAAATATTCCAGTATATTTTTATACTAAATAATCCTCTTTGTTACAGTTCAACTAACTTCGCAAACACTCGTGAATTGGTTTCATTTTTGTTTTGTATTTTGAACAGTGCAGTTTTCGTGTTGCAATAAATCAAAAAATTGGAAAAGCACGCCTGCGAACACCGAAGGGATAGGCAGAGGAGTGTAGTATACCCCAACGACTTACCTACAAAATTAGTTAAATAAATACCTAATAAACCAATAAATCGTTTCAGGTATTGTGCTAGCAAAACAAGTAACAGTTTTTAATTAAATAGAAAATGATATTCTGAGTAAACCAAGGAATTGTGGGTCGTAGACCAATATTTCCTGAGATTAGCGCGTTCAAACAATCAAACAACGAAACTATTAAACAAACTCTTCAGCTTTATATTATTCAGCTTTATATTATTAGTATAGATATACAAAAATTACATCTATTTGAAACCACAGCACTTTTGGAGACATCTATTATATACCACCCTGTAAGTTATCATCATCATCATCAGCCTACTCCCGTCCACTGCTAGACATAGGCCTCTGCAATGGCACTCCGCTGAGCGTCACACCCTGTAGGTGTGATGTTTTAATCCGTTGTACATACATACATGCCTCTAATATTATATACTTACCTAAACATTATATCGATTATCATAATCTATAGCAGATAAGATAAAATATCGCGAGAAAATGTACCTACTAAATCATACACCGCGTAATGTAAGTTGTGTGAAGTCTGCTAACCATTTTGTCAGAATCTCAAATTATACCCTTAACCCTCCTGCTTCTAAATACCCTTAACCCTCCTAAGAGAACTCTTATGATTCTCATCAATAATCCTTGAGTCATTCCACTTCTGAACTCCTCTAAGTTAGAGAACTTCAGAAGTACAACGACTCAAGAATTATTGATGAGAATGACTATGGAAGTACATTACATGTAAGGTAAAACATTCGCAAAGCTGGTAATGATTCGAATGTAATACCTACAAAGGGATAAGATCTCGAAATCACCTGAACTCCTTCCATAACGGGCGTAATGTAAGGATATCTATCCCAATAAATAGTTCTCGGCCCGGCGTTTCGTATGAATTATGCTCTAATTCATTGCTCGTTATGGTCTTAGGCAACAAATTACATCGATTAAGCTATTACCGTCGGGAAACTTGGGAGGAAAGTCAGGAATTATTCAGGAATATATCAGCGGGGGTCCTATGACAATTGAATTTTCTTTTATGGTTTCTTTCATAAATTCTTTCATGTGACCGTTTTCTTTGTAATTTTGCGGATTCAATAAAGACTTTTGCGACTTACGTTCTATTGCATTTTCACGAGAAACTATTCTTAATCTGTCTTATTAGTGTTTATGTAGCTTTCTTTGCGCTTTCCTCCTAGTGTTACCAAAGAAACGATTAATTATTATAGATACAGGTTTTGCTTGCAATTTGAAGTTTTTTCTTTTCTGTATCTAGGCGACTGGTTACCTCTCTATCCTTATTAGAAATTTATTAGTTTCTAAATTGCCTATGCATTATTAATCTTTTATCCATACGATTAACAAAATGTCGCACTTCTGCTCCTTGAACGTATTCTTTATTGGCTTCGAAACGAAACTTGTCACCGTATTCCTTAGAAGCGTGGTCGGATTAGTCTGGCAGGTAAACAGACTTGGTCGAAAACAACATGTCTGACAGCTGTACGTAATCGACGAACATCACACATTGGCTGTGAATGTCAATTAGCAGCGATTGTAATTAGTGGCTTGGTAAAGTGTTGTATTATACTCGGAACCGCAGCGTACTGATGAGTTATGCAATAGTGTATAATTAGTAAACGTGTATAATTAACCATGTATAATTTATTCCGATTAGCAGTGATAGTGAAATGGATTAGAATTCAGCCTATTACTTCAAGGACGCTGGATTCTAATCCTGGGAAAATCTCTTTCCATTTGCTCTTTGCTTAAACAGTAAGGAAAATGGTAATGATGAAAACTTTTGTGAAAAATGTAGCCGTACAGATAGCGACTTCTTCGTAACAGTGACAGCAGGTGTGTTTTATGTGTTAAGTTTTGATTTGGGGACATAATGAGCGAAACTCAATAATAAAGACCGCTTCAGAAACCGCAAAATTCAGTCGGGAATTTTATATTGAGGAGACTCGAACTAAAAAGTGGAACAATAAAAAGCATTGGTAAATTATAAAGGAATGACGCATCAACATCGCAGTCATATTTCTATTTTTGGATATAAATCTCTTTTAATGAGAAATACGGGGTAACAGTCTCGCCTACTGATCAAATGCGGTTCGGCAGACTTCATAACCCTTAAAAAATTATTGAAAATGCTGTAGCAATTTCTTTCTCTATACGTTTTCACACGATGTTTTCCATAACTTTCACAGCAAGTGATATTTAATTTTAAATACGCACATAACTTTCTAAAATGGATAATACCTGCCTGCCAAATATCTGCCTAGATTCTGTCGAAATCGTTTAAAGTTACTTTTTAAAAAAATCAGCAGTATACATGGTCACCTCTGAGTATATTTCAAATGTTCTCGCTGGACTAGAAGATAAAATAAACATCGCCATTAAAACTTATATTACTTTCGTTTCAAACCCAATTATAAGTGACCTTTCACATAATAAGTAAATTCTCATTTATTTACGTTTTAGTCAATTTTAACTTTCAGTGGAACATTCTAATGTTACAACCAATTAAAACACCTCTGTGATAAAGAAAAACAATTCTAGGTAACCATAGTTTGCTAACGGTGAAGGAAAACATCGTGAGGAAACCTGCACACCTTAGAAATAATAAAAAAAAAAGAAATTCTAAGGTGTGTGAAGTCTGCCAACCCGCACTTGGCCAGCGTGGCAGATTATGGCCTTAACCCTCTCAATATGTGGAATTATTATTTTTTTATTATTTAATATGTATTTGCATTTAGAACTTATGATTTTGGCGGCAACAACAGAAGCACAAAAAATGTTGCACAGTAATTAGTACCTTAGATAAGTTTCGCTTTTATTTTTATTTAAAAACGTAATATCACGCCTACAATCCCATCTTGTCCGCATCCCCGAAGGTGCGCAGAGCAGTGTAGAACACTCCCACATTCCATTAGCTACGTTTACGTCTCATGGACTAGGTGGTGAGCCCATTGCTATACAGCGGGCGCAGATCCAGACTTCGAGCCACTACTGGAAATTTTACCCCTAGTATTTATTGACCGTGCATATAGAGACTACAGAAGCTGACTTTAGTCGTGACCTGACTGTTAAATATTTGAAAATAGCGGCAACGATAATTTGTAATAATGGCCGTTAAAATTTATATGACGTAAAACATTCAAGTATTTATTTTTAATTACTATAGCGCTATATCTTTTTAATTATCGTATATTTAACGCACTTATTATATAATATCTTTATAACTATTATGTTGTCTTAAACAGCGCTATAAATTGTTTTTCGCTCGTAAAATATTTTAATATCCGTACAATTACAAATAAATAACGCGACCATCTTAGTATAAAAATAAAAACATTTTTACGCAATGGAATAATTATAAATTTTCATAAATTCACATACCTGTTTTAAGTCACAGATTCATGTCCAACAATCAAGCGCAAGTCCACAAAATCATCGAAGTCCCATTATTTTTGAAACAACTTTTATAAAACACAAATATGAATGAAAAACCCTTTTATAGGTAAGGTAAATCTATGCACTTGGGACACACTGCAATTTTATGATTATATTTCGCGGTTGAAACGAGAAAATTACTTTGATCAAACTTTCGTTACAAGTACGCAACTAGCCGCGATGTTATTTCGAATGATAACAACACACCCTACTACATAGAGCTCTCGAGCAATACTGAAGTGAATAAAATGAAGTAGGTAAATAATACGTTGAATCTTTCGCTGCCGATTTGCTGAATATCCGAAACGGAGCGACTCTCGCGTTCTTTTTTACATATATTAGAAAGGGACAGAGCATAGAATACTGCCAGCGTGTATCAACGTGTGATCATACGATAATAATTCGATCACAGATTAAAAAGATACTCGCCGGTTGGCGCGAGTTCTTGAAGAAAGTAACTTTTTTTTACACAAACTCGTTATGTAGGTTAGCTGGCTGCAAAGTGGATTTCGTAACAAATTATAATTTTATCTGTAGCATAATTTTTTTACAGCTATGTTCTAATTAAACCTTAATTAGATTATAATTTTTAGTAAATTTTATTATAATTATATTGTATTGTCACTTGCATTACTGAACTATGGGATTATTTTTTATTAAAACTTCTATAAGCACGATTTGAGTGAAACTCAAGTCTTTTTTCAAATGCGTGGTTCGTCTATGTTCACGCGTTCATATTAATCTGTATGTGTTTTTATTTCTATAATGCAATTTTAAATTATTTATGCTTATAAGGTTTACTTTATTGCAACATTGTCAATAATTGTTTTTTTTTTTAAATATTTACTAACACTTGGCCCTGGGATTTAAGATGACCATGTAAAATAAAAAAAGGCGATTGTTTCAACCACAACTTTTGGCAATTGGAATTGTAAAATGTATGATGTCACATACCCTAAGACATACGAGCGCTAGGGTAAAACTTTGTGATGTCGCATACACTGAAGCTAGGTGAAGTGACGATATACGCAAAGTGGCTGTCAGTGGTTGGATGCGAAGAGCTGAAGATCGAGCTCAGTGGCGTGCCATTGGAGAGGCCTATGTCCAGCTGTGGACGTGAGTTGGCTGATGATGATGATGATGAAAGCATTATACGAAAGTGCAATTAGGGTATTTCCAAGAAAAATCATATTATATCGTACCTCAATTAATAATTATTTATTTTTTGTTAATATTTAAGCTTGTGAATTAGCTCTACATTTTATAGCAACGGTTTTAAAAGTCAGGTACTTACAGTTCAACACAAAACAATGAGGCGTATCAAACCTCGTAATGCTTTGATACCATTAAAAGCTCTCGTCGTGACAAGCCGACTAACACGCTGACAGCTCATCTAATCGCTAGACGCAGACGTCATCTAAACTCATGAGTGAGTAGTAACACACACACACATGTGAGTTTGAGAATATACATATAAGTAAAACGAACTTTATGACGAATTCTCGAAACTTCTCATGATTTTTCTTTATGCAATACACATTTTTTTCTTTTTTAGTGTATGTTGTGGGGCTCACCCCCTATTTAATGGTGGGTCGTATAAACTTACCTGGTGAATTGTTGGAATATACTACACATCTCTACGAATGTCTTCGGGGAAATATAGGCAATATGTTATGTAATAATAATCAGTACAATATTCCTATTTTATATCGATCGTCATTATTAACGAGTACATGTATTCTATATACGCATGGCCCATTGACGGTGCACCGAGGATTCTGTGAAGTAATTTCATGCAGTATTCCCCAAAGCGGGCCAGTAGAGCACATTCACGGCGAAACCGCATCGCAACTTGCGGTCAGGTCAAGCGTTTGGTCATCATTTGGCACAACGCTTTTCCTAGATCTACATAGTATGTTCTGTTTGATCGAAAAATACATTTGAAGTTTTTTAAAGATTTTTTTACATTTCAACGGTAGCAGAAGCAGTGGCATAAAATACTGGAAGATTACCATCGTAATAATATTAATAGGTACTGTGATAGTTAAAGATCGGTAATATGTATTGTACTAGTTACTTGTTCGACCGATATTGGTGTAAGGAATACAATGGATGGATTCATTCAATGTATGTACTTAATGCAATTGTCTGTGTAGTAAGAAATAAATATTAATATTAATTCTTCGGACAACTTTCAGACTTGGTAAAACCCGTGGTGATAAGCTTCACATTTTCTTTGGAGATTCAAGAGTCCTCCTATTAGAGGAGAGAAAGGTTTTTAGTGCAATAAAAGTTTCATTCGGTATCTTTCGCAGGGTAGGTGGCGCGTACCTTTTGAAGATTTCTTGCCTTTATAGAAAAAAAATAGGAAACGAACCACAAACCAAACCCGGATCAATCATTAGAGTGATTAATCTGTAGACTAACGGGCGACTCAATATAATAGAATATTTCTGTTCTTTAAATTAAATAATAAAAACACACAATGACAACTTTTTATACGGTAAATATGTATAAGTAGGAAGACGGGAAACTTTTGAAATATTTTATATTAAAAACAAGTTTGGCACCGGTGAATATATTCATGCATACCTAGTTAAAGTTTCAATTTCCTCCAAGCTCTGTATTTTGTATTAATTCAAGTCAGCCAGATTCCAGTGTGACTGCATTCTTAAGAATTTATATTGGACCAGTAATAAAATAATCCTTGATATCCATATACATCCCAATATTAATAAATTATTTTCTATAGTCTATGGCATGACAAAAAATTTGTCAAAGAATTAAACTTATTAGTCCAAACTCCAAAATGAAACATACAATAATGCACTTAACCCGTCCAAAACATTAACGAAATTTGAAAAATATATCAATTTTTTTTATGAATTCTGATCTTTTCCACTAAAAACTTCTATTTCCACAATCGATATGACGCAAATATATAAAAGCACATCGCACTTAAATATATAAACACACTCGTAAGCTGTATTACGAAGGCACAATCTAACACAATTACAAATTAAAGCGTAGCCAAGCGCCAATCATTCTCAGTAATCATTGCAGAGGTTAGACCACTGCCTACTTACAATTCCACATTCACTCTCATAGTTGCATAATGCACCTGTATATCCTAGAGCGTCGCAAGGAAAACCTGTGGCCAGATCGTGATCGGTCCGATTGCGATTAATAACAATTTATGGTTAACTCCAATGTCGTAAATTAAGAACCAGGTCGCCCGTATCAAATACCTTGTAGTGTTTTACATATAAACATATTCTTAGAATTGTATCTCTCATTTGAAAGAATATTGTGATTTGTCAAGAACGCTCTTTTTCAGTACAAGACTGAATGTTTGTAGTTATGTATGATGTTTTTATGAGTATTGTAGTGATAGGTTGTAAAATATTAAAATAGTTATACAATAATTATCTTTAAACTTTCAAAGTCGTTTTCTGAAAAATACGATTTGGTCCCTCGTTTCTTGCATTTGAACGATGTGTTATTCAGGCAGATGTTAAAAAATATTATCTATCTATTATAATGTATTTTAAATACTGATAACATAACGTAACTTCACGCCTGTAATCCCCGAAGAGGCAGGTAGAGGAATGCAGAACACTCCCACGTTTCACCGGTTACGTTTACGTCCCACTATGGAACAGGTGGTGAGCTTATTGCCATGCATCGGGCACATATCCAGACTCCGAACTACTACGAGAAAATCTAAATTAGAAAATGTTGTAGTGTTCGACCCGGGAATTGAACCCGGGACCTCCCGATCGGCAGGCGCACTTGCAACCAACACGACCAACGAGGCAGTCACATACTGATAACATTTTGCACTAAAATATATATCATAGAACATAGAACAAATTAATAATAGATGAATAATTTTGTTTATGTCCGTATAAAATTACACTAAAAACATTTATTAAAATTACAATTATTGCACACTGTTTAGTTATTGCGGCTATTATGCCAGTAGTCGCACCTCGCGTCTGGGTGGGGCAAAAACATATACGGTAATAATTAGTATAGATGACTCACTAATGACACCGCCGCGGGTAGTTTGTAAACGCTCCCTAATAAAGTATAGGTAATTAATGGAGCAATTTTTATCATAGTAATTTTCTATCATCAATAATACATTTCTGTTAGTTTTCTCTATTTGTTTCTAAAATAAGTGAAGTCGGGCTAGTTGCTGAATCTAAAACCAAGGGAATTCTTGTTAACAAATAATATATGCTATACTAGTTTCACTTGTGTAGTCGTAATTAAATCTTACATCGAAATTGTTACCAATTTCCGTGCGTAGAATTACAGAAATATATTACAGATACAGATTACAGAAATATATATAATATGAAACGACCAGATGACAATTTGAAAAACGTCGCTTGCTTTTATGCATACATATTTCTGCAAGTATACAAATTTATGCTTTTTATACAAGCATACATATTTGTGCTTGTTACCTCTATCCAATTCACTTCATAGGGTTATGGCTTCAAGCAAGTAACATTTAAGCGGACATAAACCAGTTTCTCCTAACTGTGCATTTAGCATGAGTTGAATCGACTGTGATTTAGGGATGTCAGTGTTTTTAGGGAAAACCTATAAGTGAAGAACAAAGATCTAAAACATCTAAGTTGTGTTTTACGAATACACTTCTAGCTTGTGTGGTATTTTTTACGTGTCAAACATCGTGTCGTCTTTTAAGCAAGTAGAAAGAAAAAATACAAATTTGACACCTTTCATTCCGTAATTTATAATGGAGACTCAAGCATTGTTTTATATTTCCTTTGAATACTAAATATTCTTTATCAATATACAGAGTCGAATACATAATTGTATAATTTCTTCATCCGTTTTTAAACACGGCACAAATTATAGCAACTTTTTATCTAGATGTAGAACTCATATTAACTTCTAATTTCAAAAATATTTGACATGCGCCCTTATTAATTATATTATAGTTAGGTACATTTGAAAATGACGTACACATCATAAATCTATTATTTAAAATGATAATATTATCTCGATTTAGCTATGCGATAAATTTACAGAATACAACAAATTACAGTTTAAAATATTTCTTTTAATTTAAAACTAACTGCAGTGCTATTATGATCTCAACGCATGAGTTACCTGGCTGTGATATGAATGTTTTAGTGTTTATGCGCGCGCCATCCGTGCGCGTCGTCTTGCTCGCTTGCCGCCATATTTGAAAATTTTAAATCTCATTACAACCAAAAGTGCATTCGGAAATAAGAAACAACGGATTTAATAGTGACACATTTCCGAACGTTTTTGTTTTGAATAATTTTAGTTCGTTCCAATTTGTGCAACAACAATGGGTTGTGGATTATCGTGAGGTTTTTGTGGTCAGCTGATATTTCCGATTATTTACTGGAACTTGTTGATGGTAAAGCAATTTACAGGTACGTACGGTGTTACATGATATTTTTTATAAGTCAATTTGTATTAATATTCAGCTACCCGGATTCTAGGTTATTACGAAACATTCCTACATACAAGAAACGTCTTAACCGTTATGTTTAGCGAGTCGGCATCAACGGTAACAGTCCACGTTTTCAGATTTCGTTTCTAAATTGTATAAAATTGGATTTTATACAATAATACATTCTAGTTTTAAATTAATCGAATATTAATTTGAAATATATATTTTTTAAATATTACACGTTATGGCTGTTACATGTTACAATAAAAGTAACGCAAGGTCGTCGTTACTATATCCGGCCAAATCGGAAACGCGTACTTTAATAGTTCCTGTAGTAGGAGTGCAATAATCAAATGTTCAGTGAGCAGGTAAATGTTGATTTAATGTTGCATAACTACGATGTATCTAAACTAGATATTATTTAAAATAGTATTAAAATTCTAGAAAGCCTACTGTGGAAATTACTTCTGTGGAAACTACTGTGGAAATTACTTTCCAAAGAATAGAACTACATACATAAAATAATAAAACTGTATCGCATCGTCCTTTGTGTACCCTAATCTCAGAAACGACTTATCCGATTTAAATGCAGTTTTCACGATTAAATTGTCATAGGCTTCACTTAGCATTTAGTGTTTTCTTTTTTTCATTTTAATTGGTTAAAAAAACAAAGAAGTTAGGTCAATTTATGCCAATCATCACGTAAAATGTACCAAGAAAAATAGAGGTTAGCCCGTACGAAGTCGTGGATACAACTAGTACCTAGTACATATATATCTATTAGTAACAACAACCTTGAGAAATCTGCTCAATCTTAGTGTCTCGTATTTGCTGAATAGAAGTTTCCCCGCTCAGAAGTATCTCAAGGAGCAACGAGCAGCAACCACATAGTACTAGAGTAAAGCCCTTTTTCAAGGTTCCAACGCTAATTATATGAACATTTTCATATTTCAGTATTATAGTATTTTATACGCAATGAGTTACAAATACAAAATATTCATATGTGTGTAGTTTGTCACCATATAGATAAATATATTTATATAGATAAATATGTATGTCAGTTTAATTTTAGCGTTATTTGAATAACAATAGTGACTTACTGTATAAGTTTTCCTTATATTGTATGTTGCCACGATGGTCATGATTGGTTCAATATTAGTTTACATATATAGAGTTTACATGTATACAGTTTGTATGTATAGAGTTTCTATGTATAGAGTTCACACATATAGAGTAACGTAACATCACGCCCATAATCTTCGAAGGGCTAGGCACGAGTGTAGCATACCTCCATGTTTCATCAGTTCCAAGTCTCACAATGGAATAGGCGGTGAGCCTATTGCCATACACCGGGCACACATCCAGATTCCGAGTCACTACTAGAAATTCTAAATTAGAAAAATCCAATAGTACCCGATCCGGGATTTGAACTCAGGACCTCCTGATCGGCAGTCGCTTCTCTGCAGATCTGATCCAGCCACTACCACCCACATTCTTAAAATCATCGGCCCAACTGTACGAGATGATATGTACGGTGTACAAAAATGTCAAGTATATGAGTCGTCATCATCATTATTACCAGTCTATTTCCGTCCTCTGCTAGAGTAGTGACTAGCAAACTAAAGCGTCTTGCATTTTAGTGCACACGTAGGGATTTCATTTTCGTTGCTACAACATTAAGTCTTACGTTTATTTAGTACGAAAACCCCTAAGATTTCTCCGAGAACAAGTATACCGGAGCAATTTTAGGGAAAGGTTATCAACATATATGTAAAAAGATCGCGTTATACCAACGAATGGGGAAATCCTAAACCAATAGTAATAAGTAAATACGGAAGAAGTATAAAATAATATTCTTATATTGTTACGTTCACTCATCTTGCTTTAAGTTCGAATAGGTTATCGTCCAGTACAATGGTAGCCGTATTTAACTGTCTTTGAATTGGACATTGACAAATATGCGTAGAGAGCTCTCCCGAACTTTATCGTTCTCGTATTATCATCCTCCTCAGACTCGCTGTCGTAGAGGTGAGTGAGAGACGCTGTTATTATTGTTTCATTCTCCATTGTGCGTAGGAAAGGCTATAAAAGCATTTGTTTTTATCTAGTTTATAAATTTCCCTTTAATAGAAATCTGAAGAATAGTTCTTGTGATTATAACCTGCCTGTCTATTTATGGACAAGCTGCCGCCTATTATGAATATATTTTGTTATTTTTTTTTATAATGCAGAATATTTTGTGGAAACTCACTTCGACAAAACCTATATATACTATAACTTTTATTGGAGTTTGTTATTCTAAGTTCTGTTTATAAAAATAGTTTGCAAGCTGTAAATATGGCTCGCCTTTAACTTACCAATGAATAAACATTTGAACTTTCTACGAACAAGTAAAATGTAAGCAAATTTACTCCCGTCTGTCCACTCGAAGCTTTCTTTCATAAATATAAACGCTCCACGAACGGAACGTGGCTCCGGAGAATATTCGTCTCTTTAATAGACGTCGCCCGTTTGAAAGTATGCTGCATCGTCGTTGTATTACACGATTCATATTCAAGTCCGAAACTAGAGAGCCTCGAACGTTTCTCAGAATCGTTGAGCCGGCGGCGCGGCGGCGCGTCGGAGCCTCATCCACTCACGTGAACATAAACGTTCTATCATACTTAGCGGCGCGTCACGCGAATTGCGCTCCAAACGCCATAGGCGTAGGTACTAATGTTGCGCGCAAGTTGTCGTACGCTCGAATGACGTAAGCCGCTCTGCGCGCTCGCTGACGTAAGCTCGTTGTGCAACGGAGCCCGAGGTATGTATTGAAGCAGGGCTCTTGGAGCGAACTCGTGTAGAAATCGGTGTTAAGAAACGATCCGACAATATACAAGGTCGTTTTGAAACTAATGCTGTCGGGCAAATGTTTAAACTGCCATACCTACCAGCGCCCTAATACCTTAGAATCACACACGTGTGAGTGGTATTTTGTGTTATATTCATTTCAACAGTCGTACGACTATTGCTGTGTAATTTGAAATGTCACTTGTCAGTACTAGTATCAACGTTTTTTAGAACGGGGCACCTCACTCAAATTTCCAGAAGAAATAAAAGCACATTGTCTGATTTATTCGTCACAACAATATGTGGTATGGGTATGTTCCGCAGTAACCATAAATCTGCAAATACTGAAATATTCTAGTCCATATTTTAGGATTTAAAAGTTTAAATTGTATTATAATTTTAATCGTTTAATTCTCTTAGCCATTTTGGTTTTTCCGCTTCAATTATTTTCTTAATTTCCTCCTTAAGTTTTCGATGTCACGATTGAACTGGAGTTTTTGAGTTTAATGTCTGTTAATAATCATTTGTGTGAGTTACTTTACAAATGAAAAAAAAACGCACCGCATTTTTTGTACATGATGATACAAATGAATTCATGTATTTCGCTCGTAATGATATTGTATGTCGTTTCAATACGCTTTGTTCTCTTTAATGTCTATATAAATAATACATTTCTTGTCACTTATTTTATTTTTACATTTGTAAGAAAAAAAAATACATATTATTACAGAAAATTCTGTAAATATTTAATATACAAAAGCCAGCCTCGTTGCTAGGGAAGTGATTTCTTCCGGGCAGCCTCCGGCTAGAAGAAATGAAAATTGATAATACCAGTTGGGGTGTTCGACGTGCAAGAGGAACATTGATTAGCAGTACTCTCTCTCATAACAAAGATTAAATGAGATTGAAGAAAATAGAAAGGACAGATCATCTGCTGTCATGTTTTTTTATTGACTGACTAAAATATTATTAATCTTTAGAGCTTTCCACATTTAAACTTTAAATATCTTGAATATTAATTGTTTATAAAAATAAAATATATGAAATTGGTTTAAGCAGCTGTTGGGCATGATTTTAATAAGAAATATATTGAATGGAAATATTAACTCACAACGGTGTCCCGGTTTTTGAGTAATTAGGAAGCTATTATTAGAATAAAGTACTTCCTTCAATGTATTGGATTTCTTCTACAGTAATAAACCTTGTTTAACGTTCTTTAAGATTATTTTTATTGGGAGGTATCTAATATTCTCATCTATGAGTACTTTGCGTGGAGTCTGGATTTGTGTTCGTTATGTGGTAATAGGCTCATCTCCCATCCCTTGGATCGTATAAGAGTAGTACACTTCTTTGCCTACCCCCTCTGCGAAATACAGCCGTAATGTTAGGTAAATCGCATCTAATGTGGGTAATGTATGTTACACTAATTACTATATCGTAATATTATTTGTTACAAGTTTTCAAAATGACAGACCAATATACATACTAAACGGTTAATTACCAAATTTACTGAATCATCATGTTTAATTAATAAAATATTGCGGAAGTCCAGCTCGGCGAGTGGCAGGTGCTCGCGGCCCTCGAGGAACTATGAAACGACTTATTTAACGATGTTGCCTACGTAAACAACCACTAGCGTCCAAAACCAGGGTCTCTCCTTACAGTTCGAATGACTGCTAAATGTATATACCGTTTTCTGGTTTCACGGTTAATTCTTGGCCAGAAAATTCATTTCTTTTCTTAATCTTAACAGGTGTGTTAGTTACTGTCGATTTTGTTCTATTAGTTTTGTTAGTAAACTGTTGTTTTTGACTTAATAATTTGCGATGGCTGTAGCTTGTATAAGCATTCTATGAAAACTCTTCGGAATAATAATAATATTCTCTTTTCTTATATCTTTAATCCAATTTTTATGCTGTTCAATGCAAAGGTTCAATTTGCCTGTTTATCTTGTTGTACAGTTGCTTTTGGGTACCACTAAATGAAATCGATCTTCAAACGAATGTTTTATCGCAAAATATTTTTTTTATACCAGAGACGACTTCTTTGTTCTGACAAATTCTCCACACAGCACTTTATCGAAAAATTGTGCTTAATTTTTTCCTTAAATAAAAACCAAGGATCGTCAGTTTTATCGAAATGTTAATCATTGTAAGTAACAGCCTGTTCTTTTGTAACAAACATAAAAATGCATTAGAACATAATAAAAAATCTTTAAAATTCCACTTACACCTTTATTGGTATGAACGAAAGCGGGTTTCGTATCGAATTTATAATTGTTCAATTAACGATTAGGCCCAAGTTTTATTGAGATGAGACCCCAATAAACGACACCCACAGGTCGAACAAAAACTTTATTACAGTTGGAAAATTACGCGCGCGGCCCACCGGCCGGCTCCGTACTCATCGGTGCAGAAATTTAACGAACGGCAGGGCCCGGCCGAGGCGGGGCCGCGCGCGTGTGCCAAAATTATTGAATTGTACATGCTTTGGACGTCACAATGTATGTGTTTGGTACGTTGTTTTAAATATTGGCCTCTGGTATTATTATCATCACCAGTGCATGTAAAACATGTATTTATTGATTTTGTCTTCATTCAATGAGTTGGATACAGATATTAATTTTGAAGATCAAAGATCCGATAATTAAAATATCAGGTTGTTGTTTTGTTTTTGTTGCTAATTGCCTGTAATTATCGTTCACCGATTAATGATTAATAAGTTTTGTTTAATCACGATGACGAACACACTGGGATATTTGTTCACTTAAGTTGGCTATTAATAAAATCAGTACATTTAGCTTTTCTTATAGAATTTTAAAGCTTACATTTAAATATGCTCAATATTGTGAAAGGTAAACTTGACAGCCTCGTTAATCGAGTGGTTACAATCGCGCCAGCTGGGTCGAGAGGGTCTGGATTCGATACCCGGTTTAGGGAATACATTGGAGTTTTTCTAACTTGAAATTCCTAGCAGCGGTACTACAGGGGTTTACATTTCTGTTTACTTCTTCGGGAATCACAGGCGTGATGTTGCGTTTCATCATCCTAATCATCATCGTAAAACTGGTAGAACAATTATTCAAGAAAAGGGTCATATCCTGAAGCAATATATAACGACTTCATTCTTATAAAACACACACTTAAATTATAAAATATTCTCGTTGCATTGTATGTATTTATCGTATTCCTCTGTATAACTTATTTTTAATTTGGCAGGTACATGTCATAGGACTTTGTATCTATGATTTTTTGCTCTTCATTTATCTCATTATTTTTTGTTTATTCTCTTCTCCATTTTTATGTCGCGACAATACAATGTCATCCCTTAAGTTCAAAAGTTAAAACTGTTAGTGTCTTAAATCCCGCTTTTCTACACTATTTGTGTTTTGGTGAAGAAATGAATAACTATGTGTACAGAGCTTATTGCGGTATACTGATTACAAGTTTCTATTAAACTTAATACCAGAATTTACTTTTGTATTCACTTGGAACTAACCGGAAACATGACATGGAACGTAACCTATATACATATATCTAACAGTTTAGGGCAGAACTATGCTGCCCCCGATAGTAAAAAAGACGTATATAACGTTTTTTTCCAAATTTCCAAATATCTACAATATAGCAAGCGATTTCCTGTTTCGTTTATTAAAACATTTATTT
>DWDT01001511.1:0-15707 GCA_018245595.1 Microceris scylla | reverse complement strand
AAATATCGCCAACACCATTTCATTGCTAATCATTGCGAGAATTTTAAACGTACTGAAATTTAAAAAAATTTAAAGTGTTACTAGAAGAAAAAGAAATATACGCAGTTTTAACTAGAACAAATATACGAAATAATGTTAAAAGTTAATATGAGTATTATTTGATTTTTCACGCGAAAGAAATCGCATTTAAAATTAAAATTACAACAAAAAATAAAATTACAACTTAAACTTCTGGACGTATGTTTCATTTTTTTGGAATACATTTTTTATCGGGACAGTTAGCAATTCCAAGCTTTGTTTATTTTTGGACTAACAGTTAAGAGTATTTTATTTTCATTACCAATTTAAACATTCATAATAAAAAAAAAAAAAAACAAATTTGCACATTGATACACTGTTAACAGGTTCTTCGAAAAATAGTCAAATACTCTGTCTGCATTTAAGACAAAAATTACAACATGATTCCCGTAATCTCACGTGTAACACTACGCACTACCGTTGAATACTATATTCGATATTAAATATCAGATTCGAGATGAATTATATATATACAACAGCAAAATTTTTAAACACATCAATACAATTTTTATAATATACACCAATTATAACTTTACATATCGTATTAATCGAACCATCGCTCCATTAAATACAATCCACGTATCATTCGCCAATGGATGACGCATCCATGCGAACACAGCGCGCGCCAAGTTTATTTCTACGATTAAATATCGATATGACAATATCTTATAAAACATCAGAGCGAAATATTTAAAAAAATTTGATACACTAACTCTAATTATACCCGCGAGAACGGAAACGATCAAAATTCAATCGACCACAATATATTATATACGTTCAACGAAAGCCGTAGGTCGTCACATTATTCTCAATACCCTTAATATAATACATTAATACGAAGCGACAAGAGTACCAAGGGACAGGCAATTTCTTTTGAAATCAATCTCATAAATCATTCAAACCACGTCCTGGACAGATTTCTCCGAGTATGTGTGTTACTTTATTTCGCGGCGAGCAGTACAGCCTAGAAATTATATAGACTAGTATTTTCAAGTATCAGCTCTCTCGTACGCAAAGTGCATCGACGATATATTGGCGGATCATTTAGCTTACGTGAAATTAAATTCAACAAACCGCAGGCATTTTTATCATTGTCTGTGTAAATCCTGTGAGACTTCGCAACGTTAGCGTCGTATCGTAATAACAGGCAGCGGTGACGGGCTCCAAGCAAGCTATATGATCAACTCGCGTGGAGTGTGACAAATATCTAGTGTTTATTTACATATCTGCATTTTAATCGTAGCGCTACGACAGCTCACGATCACGTAGACTATTTGTTTAAACACGATTTACAAGTGTACTCGTGCATGCATCATCTACGACTAATTAATTACATGAAATAGAATATTTTATTAAACTAGTAAATTATATTAATTACTAATATTATAATTAAGCTCTAATTCGGGGTTCGTTATAACGCTACTCGACCAGAAACAACGACGATTCGGCCTCAATGAAGTTCTTCCAGAACTTTCTCGCGCTAACGTACATAATTATAATACTATTGTTATTAAAATCTATTTATTTACAAATTGTCGCTTGCTCCGAGCCCGCACTCAACCAGATCGTTGACACATTATATTTTACAATGTACATAATATTTGATTACCAATGTAATTTTTTTTTTATATCAATAAAATAGAAAGAAGCAACTCTAAAACAATTTGTACAAGATAATAAATACAATTGATACAAACAGCGTATTAAAAAAACACAAAAATCAGTGTCAAAAACGATAGTACAGGTTGTATTAATTGTTGGTGTTAACGAATATAAATCACAAAACTAATCTGAGATAGGACCGTTTCACTTAATACAACAACTGTATTGAAAATCATAAATTACATCGAATTTACACACTCCACTAAAATCTATATACATTAGCCACTATGAGCTCGGCTAGAGTTAATATTAATTATAATTATAATTATTATTATTTGTAATGTATGGTAACAAATGATTACGATTGATATGTGATTCTTTACAAAATGTTTCATATGTAGATCCAATGTAATCAAACAGGTGGAAAAAGATGCTGCGACGAAGCCAACGACAGAAGTGCTTTGCTATGCGAGTTGAAATTACAAAACGCATTAAATATGATGGTTTTGTCGAATTTAACTATGTTTATTCATGTCTTAATGTGGCTAACACTCGGCAATAATGAAATATAAAAAGAATCAATTGTTTCTTGGAATGTGACAAAACTTAAAATTATAGTGATGTTGACTGCTTTTTTTTATTCAATATCGTAATGTTTTTAATTATAATTCCAAAAAAATTTCAAATTATTTGAAATTTCTTCGGAAAGATTTTTCAAATGCCGAGCGTTATTAAAAAATAATGTAAATTTTATCTAAAAACTGAACACAATCCGCGAACGTCTCGTAATATTGACTAATCGAAGAAAATGACTAAAAAAAATTACTATGGAAGGCACGTTTCTTTTCCAATAACCACTTCGCGGTGTACTAGGTAAGATGCATGACAAAACAAATACAAAATGCGACTTGGATGGATGCCTGTACCGAGAGAGATCAAAAATCGATTATCACTACCGAATAGCCCAGCTACTAGTTGATAGAATCAGACGTCTCCGTAACCGGCGGGCATTTATGAAGAGAGTGAAAAATAAAGAAGCACGCCAGGTCGGTAAGCATGGAAAGACCTGACGTGGCGACAGAATAACAATATCAAACGGGAGACACGACTGATGAGAGAATGTGTATTTAATAAAATGTGTTGAACGTAACTATCTCAATGTCATGGGGTAGTTGCCTGCAATCTGTAATGTAATGTAATAATGTAATGTAATGTAATGATGATACGCTTGAAACTTACACCTATAAGTGTCCAGAGTGTCATTATTACTATTAGTAAGAAACAGCAAAAATTTGAAATATTTGTGTTGACACTTTTTTATAGATACATTTGTGATATAAGATTTCAATGTACGCAATTATGGTATGTAAAATTGTACTTTAATCGAACATATGATGAGAATTTAAAATAATAGGTAAATATCAGTACATTGAAAATAGTTATACCACATGTCATGAGTGAAAGTTATTGTTAATTTTGTGAGATATATATATATAGAAAGTACATTGCTCATTCGAACAAACTTTCTTGAATGTAGTGTCTGCAAAGTTAAATATACGTATTAAACTGCTGAGTGCTTTAAACGTAGTTATATTTACAAAGCAGCTATCCCGATATAATCCTATATACATTATTTGTTCGTTTCACTTTCTACATGTCAATGTTCCATTTATAAATTGCAGGATCTATAAATATTAGAATAATTAAGATGAAATACGATGGAAACTTGACCAATAGCCTTGATCAATAGAAGGAATATTAAAAGAATCTGATGTCATACAAATGTTATTTTTGAGGTTACCGCCTAATCATTATAAATATTGAAATGCAAAAATAAACCAATGCTAAGTCCACTATTACTCTGCTTACTACTTTAAATGTCTTATTATTATACTTTGTGTTGAGTTCTTACCAATAAATATTTGTTATATCTTACATTACATACTTACAGAATGTAGGACTACGGCATTAGGTGATAATTATGTATGTAACTTGTAACTTTCTATTTATTTACAATCTCAATGAGCTGTTATTATTTAGTACAGTAGAATTCTGATGTCTATGAAACACTCTATTACCTTCTATTCGCTTGAATGAATGTTATGTTACATTATGGTTAAATTCTGATGTATAAATTATCTAAAAAGTTATATTAACCTGAATATATATTATTCAAATTAATACAGCCTCAAAAAATTAAAAAAAAGAAACTCATTGTTAATATGGTTCATACAGATACAAAAGTTAACACATAGCACCCAAAACAGAACAGTGATAATAGTGTATTTCTAATAAATACATTATGTAATAAATTATTTATTACAATAAATTATTTATTACATAATATGTTTGCAATCGCTATCTATTACATGCCACCAGTCCTTGACCTATTAGCATACACTTGAAATGTTATGCACAGTGAGACGAAAATGACATTCCAATGAAAATTATCATAAAAGTGAATGTGATGTGCTTATCATCTAAAATACCCAAAACTAGTTTCTCTCAACAGCAACTATACACAATGAGTATTGCCAAATATTGCACAAAATATTAATATAATGTTCTTACGCAAAAGTGAACATACAAAACCAATCAGTCCAATAAAATTAACAAAATTCAAGTTGTCAAAATGATATGCAAATTGAGACTTAAAAAACAATTGCGTAGAGAACACGGGAGCTTGAAAATTTTTAAATGACATTAAATGTTGGGCGTATCAAATGCCCTTTCCTGACATTAAAAATTCCATTCGCTTTTCCTAAGTTACCCAAACAGATAAAGGTTGTATCAGTGAAAATTAATAATGCCCTCTCCACAAAATAACAATGATTATAAATCTTTGGTAGATACACATTAGTGCACTGAAAAAAATTACAGGAGAAAGGGGGCGCTCTTGGCCAACTCCTAAAAGATGTTATTTTATCCGCCCATTCGCCACATAGTGTCACATAGTATCGTCAATTTTGATTTGTTTGCTGAAAAACACGCAGCCTCCGTCTAAACGTGAACCATAGACTAATGAAAAAGCAGAAGTTCTACAGAGAATGTTTGGCAGTGAAACAGCTGAACGCCCTCAACGCTAATGAAAATGACTAAAAAGATAATCTCCGATTCGAATAGGACCGATTAAATACTAAAGTACCCAGTGGTTTCTGAAAAAACCATATTATAAAAACAGAAATTTCAAACATAAATGAATGGTTGTTTGATTAATCTTAAACAATAAGTAGAAAATAGTTAATCAATAGGTAAATAAAATAGATAAAATAAATATAAGCATCCATAATTTAGAAGTCCAGCTTCAAAAAAAATTTATAAAATAAATGAAAACTTTTAGTTGATAAAATCATAACAGAAGAAAGATATCTTTTTGTGGAGTGAAGTTGAAATAGACTAAAAATAATACCTCCAGGACATGAGAAACCTGTGATGTTGATTGTGATAATATTTATGTCAGGCATGTTATAATATGACAATATGATTATGATGAATAAGTGAGATTCAAAAATAAGAGGCACAACGTAAATCTGTAACACTAACAAATATATATAACAGTACTATTTACACTACATTAGAATTTACTTGTGCATCACTCAATGTACAAAGTATTTTACAACTTATATTAACTTTAAATTAAACATTGAGCTTCCCATTTATACAAATAAATAATATGATTAACTAGATCTACACTAATAACTATTACTAAGAAAACATACTTAAAAGTTACTATACACAAAATCGTACTCTTATGTAAAAGTTCACCGTTTAGACTTTTTTTTCTTTTTATGACGAGGTTTATATCATCTCACTTCACAATGTTTACTGACGGCGACGGGCAGAGGAGAGGCGGGCGCAGCACTCTGAGAAGGCCCCTCGCTCGCCTCCTTCATCACGTAACCTGAACCTTGGGAGGTTCGCGCTAATTTTAATCGAATAGGGGTCACCTTTGCAGTTCGAACTTTACGCACAACGCTCGAATTATCGGAATACACAGGGGGATCGATGGCTAACGGGTCCTGTGCTGTCGGGTCGAAATGCTCGAAGGGATCGACGACCGGCTCGGGCGCCGCAGCGGCTGCAGCAACGGCTCCCCCTGCTCTGTCGCTGCGCTCCTCCGACTTTGTTCGCTTTATTTTAATTATCAATTTAGTAGCATTATCATTTTCACTGTTCACTACTCGGAGCTTTTCTTTCTCCGACTTTTTCTCTTTCTTCTTTTTCCGCTTTTCGCTTTTATTGGCCTTATGCTTTGTTTTCTCGTCCTCTTCGAAGTCGGCCATTACCTTACGTCGATATTTCATACTCTCGCGACGTAAATCTTCAAAACTAGGCTTAGGAATACTAGTTAATCGTTTTTTAGGAGGTCGGAATTGGAAACTCGGAGACTCTTCATTCACTTGCTGAACAACATTGGAACTTATCTTTATTTTAAGTTTTGGAGCAACGGGAGATGTGGCGTTTGATGTGTTCGGCTTAGTAGATATACGACTTCGCCTTTTATGCACTTGGCTAGAAGTTCCAGCTAAAGTTGATAGTTTCATATCATCTGACGTATCAACATCATCTTTCATACTAACTAACAAATGTCTAAGTTCTCTAGAAACACCACTAGTGATTTTTCGTTTTTTCTTTTCAACAGGAGCGTCTGATATTTTGTAATCCTCTCTCGTAGGTATACTCGTCATCGAAGCTACAGCTTTCGGAATTGTTATTACGGCTCTGGCTAAAGGCTGAGGCGCGGCTGGAGGAGGTTGTATTCCTATTGTTGATGTATTTGTTGGATCATCCATATTCATGTCTTGTGTCCAATATTGACGCAACAACTCCTTCTTACGCATGCGTCGTAAATTAGTAGATCCTGTCATCATAGATGACGAAGCGCTACTAGATGCGCTAAACATGTTTGTATTAGCATCATGTGCAGGAGGAGGTGGCTGTGGAATTACAGGCTGAGCTGAACTAGCTGAATAATTGGCATCCAAAAATGGACCCTTTATTTTGACTTTCAATTGATTTCTTGAATCTGATAGTGAGACCTTAGGCAGTTGAGGAATAAAAGATTCTTTCACTGGTTGATTTGCTTCGGAAGCCATTGTTGTCTGTGGAGAACCAGAGCCAGGTTTACTACTCATTAGTTCAGTGTGAAGCTGCTTTTCTACTTCTTCGTCTATATCAACCAAATGTTGATCGGCTGTACCACTGGCAAACGCTAAAAGATGGCTGTGTATGCCGTCTCCAGGAGCTGGAGCAGGATTTTCGAAAGAATATGTCCGCATATCGACAGGACCTGGTAAAACAGGTCTCACGTCTGAAAAAGGAGTGGCATTGTCCGTAGTGTTAGTGTTTGTAGGAGATTGAGAGTGTTCAGAAGCGTCTGGCGTGGAAGGTTTTATTTCCTTGGTTTCATTTGTAGGTCTTGGCTTTGACTGTTTTGGACTTGCCAGACTAGGAGACTGTGAAGAGTCTTTATACGAATGCTCTGATCTTCTATCCTCTCTCCCATCAATTGAACGACGTCTCAGTGCTTTTATATCAACTCCATCATTAGCTATCTCTTCATTGAAATCGTACACGGTTCCAACGAGTTTACTTTGAATAGAATTGCCAGAAAAATCAGAAGAGGAAAATCCATGCCCACGGCTTTTAGATCTACCGCGTCCACGATGGCTTCGACTACTTCTATTACTAGAACGTTTACTACTCTTACTTGAATCACTTTGTTTTGGAGATATATCTGGACTTTTTCCGGGAGATTTTCCTGGGAATTTAGTCATAGACTTTGATTTTGATGGAGATTTCGGTTCTTGAGTATTCGTACTTAGATTTGTCTCGTCACTGTCGTTAGATAGTTTTGTAGGAGCCCTGGTGTTACTAGCTTCGTTATATGAGTCGACACTAATGCTCGGACTAGAAACAACATGTATAGACGTTTTGTCGCTCTCTGATGCATCATTATCATCCCGAGGAGAATCAAGCGGTTTCGGAGTCGGCGGTGCTATCATTGCAGTAGTCAGTGCTATATTTTGAGAAGATGAGGTAAACGCTGCCGCACAAAGGCTTGTAAATGCCGGTTTAGGCAATGGCTGCATTAGCGGTGCTCCATGGAATGTAAGACCAGGAGCATACAAACCGGGTGCAGGTGAAGGCAATTGCAATTGTGATGAAGCACAAGCACTTGTTGCAAATATCGGTAAAGATCCTATTGCACCTAAAAATGGTGACGGTTCTGAAGGATAACTCGCAAATGAAGGCAATGGTGGTAGTTGCGGTTCCACTCGACATGGGTATGGTGGCAATGGTGGATATGGATCTATTTCAGGAATCACACTGACTTGGTGTAAATCGCCACTGGTTATATGAGTTTTTATAGTTGGTTTTTGTGAACCCAAGGATCCCTCTGAAGTTGTGCTAGAGCTTGACGATCTTCTTGTCGCTATCTTGCTTTCTCTCCATTTCGAGTCCTGGGTCATGTATGGAGAAGATATAGTCGCACAGTCGGAATGCATTACGGAATTATTATTTTCATAATTTTGATTATCTTGTGTTAATTCTACATCATTACTGTGTACGGAATGGTCTACTACTGATAACGATTGCGAGTCATCGCTTTGTTTAGATAATGATATAGTATCTCCAATTTCCGATACTGACTGCACATCTGACTGTTGGGTGTTGGGCTCTTTTCCATCCTCGCTGTTAGAGCCCACTGTATCATATTTAGATTCGTCTAAATGCTCCATGCAAGGTTCATTTTGATGTAAAGGTACATCTGACCATTTTTCGTTAGTGTCCATAGAAATCGGTTTGATGACTTTAGTTATAGTATCTCTAGAAGTTGACGAGGACGATTCCGATTCAGTTATTAAGGTATCTGCTTCTTCATTACAAGATGTTCTATCGTGAACAGCTGTATGCGGTAAACCTTTCTTTTTAATGAAAGGATCACGTTTAGTAATACCCAAATTAAGTATGCCCATATTTCCATGCTGTAACTCCCTTTCATCTCTATCTACACCAACATCTATGTCATCTTGAGAATTAACTGAAGGTGGTTTTTTAGAGCTCAGTTGCATTCTAAGTCTATCAACCAAATTTAAAGTTTCTTGAACACCTTGATCTTTAGAATCTTCTTTGAAAAAGAATTCTGGATATGAAGTAAAAGGTTTTATCATGTCATCATTATTGAAACCATCATCAACTGCCATCATATCAAATGCGAAGAATTCATTATCTTTCGATTGTGGTGAAAACATTGCACGATTAGGAAATTGGTTAACAGCAGAAGGAATTTTAGCACTCTTTGATATTTCTACTCCTTGAACCAAATTTGTATCTTGATTTAAAAACTTTTTCTCAATGCCCAGAATAGAACACCTACGTTTTCTAACTGTAGGGTTTTCAACATCAATGTGGTCCATGGTGTTTGTTCTAGCGTCCATTGGAGTCTTGGGTGATTTTATCATTGTATTTTCATTGAGGTTCGCTTGAATTTTTGCTATCATCTTAATGCTGTTCTTGTCAGCGGAGTCTAAATCCATTGACTTGTCTTCAGTCATGTACTTTTCGTTTCCACGGGGAGTTTCTAATGCCGGGGGCAAAATTTTAGGGCTTGGAGCCTTTTGCAACCAGTTTTTATCATTATTTGCAAAGTCATCAGTAATAGTACAAGAGTGTTTATTATCAAATAAGTTCATAGATGGTTTTTGTGCTGAACCCTCCAGTGGTATGTCTATTTTCTTCACAAGAGATACATGGTGATGGTCCATAACCGAACTCTCATATTTACTTAACCGTCTGGTTATGACTATGGGTTCTGCTGATTCTTTAATTGTAGGGAGACTATTTCTCCATGGAGCTTCCCGCATGCTCATTCTTCTGTTAGGTAATGGTTTTTGTTTAGTTCCTGTACTTTTTTGCTGACTTATTTTCAAATCAGTTTGACTTTCAACTTCTAATGTCTTGTGTTTTTCTTTTTCTTCTATGGTATTATTTTGTGACTTGCCTTTAACGTTTTTAGTTTTGTTATCATTCTTAAACACATCAACTGTTGTTGTAACATCTTTGATATCTTTTTTCATCTCCTCGTCCGCTTTCCGCTTCGGAGTTGGAAGTTTACTGGACTGGCTACTCTCTTTGACAATTTTACTTGATGCAGAGGCATTACTGATGTCGTCTCTAGATGGTTTTCTCGGTCGGGCATCAGGCTTATTAGGCATATTTCCGCTTGTAGTAGTGCTTCTGGTCCGAGCACGCGTGGCAGCACGCGGAACACTGGGTCGGATTGATTCCTTTCCTTCAATAACCGGTGATGATACCCTGCACTCGGGCTCCCGTTCGGAAGTTTTAAGCTTCTTGTCAGGGGCCTTGCGTGGGGACACATCAGTAGAGATACTTTTGCCTTTTCGCCTTCTACGGGGGCGTTTGGGAGTTGGACTTTCGGATCCGGAGCATCTCGATCTACCAGAGCTTTCAGAATCACTGGAGGCACTTGTCGACGACAATGGTCTTGACACCTTGTCAAGAAAGGGCAAGTCCACTGTCGGTCTCGATCCCGGAGGCGAAAATATGGAAGGTTGTCGTATAGCTGGTTTAATTTCACGTGCTTTAGCAGTTGGTTTCATTCCAGGTTTTTCACGTTCATCATCATCAGAACTTGAAGATGTTGTGTAACTACTACTGCTAGTATTTGAAGATGAACTAGAGGTTTCAGTTGGAGTCTTAGAGCGTTTTGTATCGTCCTTCTTGGGTGACACTTTTGTGTCAGATTTCTCGCTATCTTTGCGTTTATCGGCATCTGAAGTTTCAGGAATCGGTGCTTTGGTACCTAGACCACTTTTTATATGGGCTGCTGCTTTTTTAGCTGCCTGCCTTTGAGGCACATATGCAATAGGTTCTTTTTCTTGATCCTTAGTTGATTTTTTCCGGCCTACTTTAGCAGGAATGTCTTTAGTTTCTTTACCTTTTGATTTCGGTTTAGGTTTAGTTTTACAGTCATCGCCACTGACTTGTTTCTCGATTCCAGACTCTTCTTTCTTAGCCACCGTAGTAGATCTCATATTTTCAGAAGCCTTTTTAGCAGCTTGACGTTGAGGCACAATCAAATCAGATGGGTTGTCTTTCTGTTTAAGAAACTTAATATCTGTCTTAGGTTTTGCTTCATCTTCTGAAACTTGAGATTTGATTGGCGGTTTCTTCTCTTTGTTTGATGGTTTACGTCCCCTCTTCTTTGGTGGAGGTTTTTCTTCAGTGGGTGTTTTCTTATCATTATGAGAGGGAACAAATTCTTTCAAAGCAGCCTTGGTTCTAAGAAGTGATTGCTGGGAATCAGTATCCTTTGGAGATTGTGCAGATCGGCCTCTCTCAGACTTAGACCTCTCAGTTTTCGCTTTAACATGTTTCTGTGGTTTGTAATCTTCTTTAGCAGATGTTTCATCACTGCTGTCTGAATATATGTCAACAGGAAATTTGTTGTTTCTTGTTGTTCTCATTGGCATTAAGTCATCAGTGTCTGTTCCTGATTGACCTGTCTTTCCAGCATCCATTTCCTTTTCCATTTGTCGTAAAGTTTTACTACATGAATTGTCTTTTTTCATTTTAGAAGTAATTGTTTCGTCCTCACTGCTGCTGTCAACTATAGCTTTTGATTGAGGTACTTTCTTTTTCTTCCTTTCCGGTTTTTTGGGTGATTTTCTTGTCTTTGACTTGGGAGACACCTTCTTCTTGGATGCTGCAATATGTTTATGTAACTCTTCATCAGTACTGGAACCAATTGCTCTGCCTCGATATTTTGAAGCGCGACTTATTTCTGGCGAACTGTCTTCACTAGTAAACCCACTGTACATACTTCCACTTCGACGTGAACCATTGAAAAGTTTTTTATAAGGGTTTGATGACCTTTGACCTTTAACAAGACCATTTCTGTCTCTTTTGGGTTTTTTATCACTGCGTGAAACCTGCGGAGCAATACGTGCAAGAAGAGCTTCAAAACCGTTTTTATGATCTGGAGCATTCGGGTGGGAATACAATCTATCATAAATCGAAGGCCCGTGGTTAGCTTCTACAATAGCCTGTAAATCTGGCCCAGCCATGGACTGATCTGATGTCAACACAGTTACTTGCTTGTGAAATGTTTGTTCCCTCATGCGAAAGAATGAGCGTGAAAGTTTCTCACGTCTGCTTACCATGTAACACAAGTTACGCACTCTTTCTAGATCTTGTCTTAGCTGTACAAACATTTTCATTTTATCAAGATCAGCTTGCTCTTGCCTGTGTGTTAAAAGTTCATTATCATCTGATTTGGGCGGAAGCAGAGGACGATTATGCCCTGCACGCCGTTTCAACTTCCAGTAATTATAGATGTAATTTATGGCATCTTGGTCAATATCAAGCAGATGAGAACTTATATCTTTTACACTAACGTGTCGATCAAATTCACGTTCAATTTCCTGCAGTCTCGCAGCCCTAGCCTGAGTCTTTTCTTCTGACGTCATATCTTTACGACGTTTCCTCTTTATTTCTTCTTCCTCCGAACCGGAGCCTGGACACTTCTCTTTCTTAGAATTCACACTATGTTTTTGACAGTATGATCTCAATTTAACACCATCATCAGCGTTTTCATCTTCAATTATTGCGCGCATTTCTAAGCCGTGCTTGAATGCACACGTGACGTGGTAAGCCGTTTTACAAGTCTTAACCGAACATTGAATACATGCCCCCTTACGCTCCCGACACAAAACACATACTAATGACCAGCGAGAAGCCGGAATAGCAGTTATTTTTGTTATAGGTTCCATTTTTTCAGCACAACCAATAGATACTTCGGGTATCCAAAGAACGCAGCTTACATGAGCCCACTTGTGACCTGATGGTGTACACTTCAATGCTCCGCCTTGATTAGGACAGAGAGCACAAATAGGTGTCACTCCAACACCACAGGGTCGGCACAGCCACTGGCCTAAAACGATAATAAATAAATGAAATAAGTTCAACATGTTATGCATTCATTATATTAATATAAAAAATCATTATGAGGGTATTTACCATCCGGAATTACGGTGATGCCGTAACAAGCTTGATGCACACAAATGTTGCAAGAGTCACAGAATACCATCTCATTGCCATCTTCAGAATCTGGTGACCGGCACACATCACAAATGACATTTTCATCGTATTCAATTCCTAATCCTTCTTCAGATTTCATAATAGCTTGAATTTTGTCCCAAGTTCGAACCTGAATTAATAATAAAAAACGTAATTAAACACCATGTGTAATACACATTTTTTATCATAGCTGAAATAAACTTTCACTTATAATAAAAACAGTTCTCTACCAAGGGTAACAAATAGAAAACATTACTTGACTTAAGTTTGACTGACACAATATATTGGAAGTTACAGGTTTATGTAGACTTTACTGCTCTCAGTACAAATGTCATTTTTTGCCTTTATACCTCATTGTTCTAGTGGTTTTAAGTTCTAAGTGTTGAGCTAGAAGTTATAGTTTAGAATGAGGAATCGGACAAAGTAATATTGGATTCTACTATCATGAAATTCCTTGTTGTGATACAGTGTGTAAATTTGAATCCTGTGTACATCAATATACAAGAATGCAAAACGGCTAGCAGTGGTTGGATGCATAGAGCAGAAAATCATGCTCAGTGGTGTGCCATTGGAGAGGCCTATGTCCAGCAGTAAACGATGACAGGCTGTTAGTGTGTGTCTCTTTGAATGTTTGTATGTGTGTGTCTCTCTGTGTGTGTACATCAATAGGTAAATACTATAAATGGATGATACAAATGGATCTATAAATTAATGAAAAATGAGAATACTACATGCCTCTGTCTATCCTTTCTGGGATATACAGGTGTGATATAATGTAAGTTGCACTAATGTTTTCCTCCAGTGTATTTAATCTTTAGGTAAATTAATAAAATGGACTATGTTTCACTGTTCTTTTACAAAAAATTATTTTTATTATTATTTTTTAGTGTGAAAGAATGTTGAGGGTTAAATGAGAAACGAAATGCTCTCATGGCTGAAACATGTAAAACAAATGATAAAATAGGTTTGCAATGTGAATGTAGATGTATGCAGGTGGTAAAAGTGACAAAAACTCAACCATCTTGATGAAATGAATATCATAATATTGACTGAATTGAATATCAAATATTTTCTGATTTAGGAGTCAGAAATTTCCCAAACTGGCATGTATATATGAAGAGAGTGATTACTATAGAAGAAGCACATTAGACCTATAAGGATAGAGATACCTGGCACCTAGTGTTCTCTGCTTATACCATATGAACCTGACATAATGATATTCATTCACAGATCAACATGAAACTTAAACCTCAATTTAAATAGATAAAACAACAGTACATATGGCGTAATCAAGGTATGTTATGTATGAATGAATAATAATTGCTCAAACAAATTATGTAACTACTTAAAATGGCATAGAATATGTATTCTCAATTGGTATAATATAAATTAGACATTAGTATAAAATAAACTAAATATGAAATTTTAAAATTATTCTCACTGAGAAATGTTACATTACACCTGTGATCCCAGGAGAGGTAGACAGAGGAGTGTAATATATGCCCATGTTTACCCATGTTGTCCCAGTAATAGATGATGAGGACATGGGTACAAATCCAGACTCTGAACCACTTACAGACACTTTCAAGTTAAAAAAACCCAATATTATCTGACCTGAGAATCAAACTCAGGATATCTCAATCAGTAGTAGTGCTTGCAACCATTTGTCAGATGAGGGCAAAAATCCGTGATGAGGGCAAGACTATAGGAGTTAGTAGAAGGGAGTACCAACAATTTCTTTAAACCACTATATAGTCGTCATCGTCATCGTCATCATCATCAGCCTATCTCAGTCCACTGTTGGGCATAGGCCTCCCTGAAAGAGGATTTAAACCCGTAATCTCCACGCTGGGTATGTGGGTTGAAGATCGCACACAGCTTTTCGCACCGCCGACACTGCAGCCCATCGGCAGCCAGGACATTTAACCGTGCCTATTTAGGCTGCGCTATACCGCAATCAGCCGGGCGCCAGAGCCTTGTCTATTATAGCAGGGTGCACCACATGCAGATGAGGTTAACTTGGGCTACTGAGATGGTTGGAACCCCTTACAACCCCACCACTATATAGTAATGTTGTGAAAAACATGTAACATTCTAAGCATATAACTTACAGAGTTGTAGAGGTGAAGGTACCATATATGAGTGTGTAGATTTTAAAAAAATAATGCTAATGTTCTAAACATACCATAATCTAAGACAATATAATATGGTACAAAGTACACCTCAAAAATTTTGAACATATCCCCTGCCTAAGATATAAATCAAGTAAAAGTAAAGTAAAATATAAGAACAAACCAAGGTCATGGAATTCAAATAAATATTTTAAAAATCAGTCTCAATATTGGGTATAAAATATATTTAATTTCATTGTTTAAATAGCCACTTTATGTTTACATCTATAGAATGACTGACTGTTCATATTTTGTTAAATTTTAAAACAAAACAACTATTGTTACAGTCATATTTCTATCACAATATTAGTAATACTTAATATATAAAAATTAATGTTTGTCTGTATGTCATCGATGAACTCAAAAACTACTGTACCAATTATTGTGAAAATTGGTATATACTATATGTATTTGTATGTTGGCGTAGCAACGGGCGCCGGGTACAACTAGTTGTTTATATTAACTGATGTGAAGCAATATACTTCTATGAACATACAAACATTTAACCAAAAATGTATAGATATAAACAGAACCATACAATTTACCAGTACTAGTCAAAGAAAGTGTAAATATGTTACAATTGTTACAATATGTATGTTACAATATGTTACAATTTTTCTTGTCATATAAATATAACCAACTTTTCAGGGTTTTCACATATAACTGTGTTGTTGACAGACTGCCTCGTTGGTCGTGTTGGTTGCATGTGCGACTGCCGATCGGGAGGTCCCGGGTTCGATTCCTGGGTCGAAC
>DWDT01001510.1:0-15708 GCA_018245595.1 Microceris scylla | reverse complement strand
CCTATATGTATGTAAGTATATATTTACATGTATGTATATATGTAAATATATACTTCAGCCGTCAGCCGATCAGCCGTCTGATCACCATAACACAAGCTTTCTTCAAGACTACTTTGGGACCAGATGGCCATGAGTGGAGATGTCCCTAGATAGTATTATTACTGTTATTATTTAGTGGATATAAGGCACGGATGAAACAATGACAAAGCAGGTATGCAATGAAAATGTGCCATATGAATACAGATGCCGAGAGAGACAGATAAGAGATAGAGAGAAGATATGTCATATATTAGTTGATAACGGAATCAGATAACTCCGAAACTGCCGAAACCTAGACTGCATCTGGCCTACCATCAGGTGAGATGGCAGTCTAACGCGACCTAATTACTAAATACATTAAAAAACGATACATAAATATTTGACAGATTTTGGTGGTAAAATAGTATACCTACGGGTTATTTGAGGGTAAGGTGATTTCTTTCAGTCTATTATCGTTTTAATATTCTGCAAGAATATAAATATTCCGCACGTCCTGCTCTCAGCCTACCCCGAAAGAGGAATATACGTATAATATATTGTTTTTATTAACCCATGTAAAAAGTATTTAATCAGTTTCACGGTTACACGATAAAGTTACAGGCATGTATTTTTTTTATCAAAAACTTTTAATTTATACCAGATTTTATATATACACATGTATGTACAAAGGAAGATCAAGTACGCGTAATGACGTAACATTATTATGCAATATCATCATTATCATCAGCCTGTCCCTGTCCACAGCGGGACCCAGGCCTCTCCAACAGGACGCCACTGACCTCAACCTCCAGCTCTTCTCGTCCAACCACTGCCAGCCACACCATATATCGCCACTACAATGAGCTATTGCAATATGTTTCTTAACTTTGCTACTAATACTGTTAATTGTATGTTTGGTAGAGTGGCTGCAAACGCGACTGCTGATTGTGAGATCCTGCATTCTACTCTAATGTCATATATTATTGGGTTTTTCTAACTTAAAATTCCTAGAAGTGGCTTGGAGAATGGATTTGTGCCTGATATATGGCAATAGGCTCACATCCCATTCCGGTTTGGGAGATAAATGTAACTGGTGAAACATGGGAATGTACTACACTCCTCTGCCTGTCACTTCCGAGGATTACAGGTGTGCCACCACTGTTTTATACAACATTATTATGAGGTTATTTAAAAAAAGTAACCACACTTCTATAATCACTGAAGGGGTAGGCAGAGAAATGCATTACACTGCCACATTTCACCAGTAATGTTTAAGTCCTGTGGAATAGGTGATGGCCTATTGCCATAAACCGGGCACAGACCAGACTTCAAGTCATTATTAGAAATATAATTATTTACAGCAAGTTTAAATCAGGTCATTCATACTACTTACCACAATAATATGACATGGAAATAAATGCTGTTACAATAAAAACAGTTCTAGGTTTGATTACAAACATTTTACAATTCAAATGTGTTTATTTGTGAAGGAAATTTAATAGAATTTATAATGAAAATTGATAAGTGCTTATTTAGTATTTATTTTTAGCCTGATACTAAGTAACAAAGGGAGGATTTCTAAGGATATTCTGCTGAAATAGCATGCAAACATAAAATATTTCACTAATTTTTATTATTCATGTATTCAAATACAAATGTAACTAGATAACTGGCTGGTTAGATAGGCAGCTCAATAAAGTTAGTAAGCAAATTATATACAATTTTGTCATCTGGGTCTGAGCCTGGTGTATGGCAATAGGCTCACTCTCTATTCCATAATGAGATATAAATGTAACTGGTGCAACACAGGACTATACTACAATCTTCTGTTTACCTGTTCAGGGATTACAGGTGCCATGATGTATCATCAAAAGTTCATAATGTCCTAATGCAGTATCTTTTTTAATATATTGTGTAGGACTATGCTAGAAGCTTTCAAGGGTGAGGGGGTGTAGAGGGTCATTATATCACTAAGCATATAAGTAATAACACTGAAATAGGCTAAAGCTCATATGAAATAGTATATAAGTTTCAAATGAATTAATTACAGGAGGCACTAGAAAATTGTCAGTGATCCTACCAACCTAAGATTTACATCTGAGATAGCATCAATATTCATTTAGAACATGGGATCTTAACTTGGGTTTCTTTTATTTTCTTTATTACAGAGTGAGGGTAGTTTATTATTAAAATGAGGGACTAGATACACAGCTGTCCATTCACCATAAATATTGCTCCAGTGTTGTATGTAACTAATTCTTAGTAATAGCTAGTTTGTAGTGCGAAATTAAAATGGTTTTGTTGAATAACTTATATTTCACTGGAACATGTATCAGGAAAATATTACTGTTTAAAGAACCTTCTGTCATTTTACAGATTGTATATTTTATATCAGTTGAAACAGACAGAAGCCAATTGTGTAAGGTGAAATCAAGTGATGGTGTTCATTAGTGACACCCATAAGGATAGAGACATTAGGCACTCAGTGCTCTCTGCCTATCCCTTAAGGACCTACTGTAGAAACATAGTTTGTTGATAAATTAATAAAGTATGTTGACAGTATAATAGTCAAAGACTGGTAAATTAAAATATCCAACATTTAGTTCTGCCTGCAATTGCAAGAATCTAAAGAAATGCACTATTTGAGAGATCAGATCAAAGTATGGTTATATATGTATATTGTATATGTATAATTTTGTAAAATACTTGGTATTATTATTTTTTGTATGTCAGTTATCTGTGAAGAAAGTAATACAGTTTTAGTATACTGATACACATATTGTATGTTGTAAAATAAAAAAAATCTAGATAATTCATATAAATCGTAAATTTTATCTGCTTAGAAACAGTTTACAATAAACACAACAGATGGTCAAAGGAATATTATTAACAACACTGATAAACCAGTTATCTATTGTATATAAGTGGCAGAACGTTAAAAAAATACATGATTTCACTATAAAAAGACTATAAAAAATGTTGTCTTTGAAAAAAACGTGAGCGGTAAAATTTATATCGACTTTGTTATAATAAGGTATAAAATGGTTCGAAAGTTCCTAGCTTTGATTCCACCGCTAAATGACAAAGCAATAATAAATTAATGCACAATCAAAACCGCAATCCATTCACGGCTTTTCGTATAAAGAATAATATAGATATGATAATAACAGATAAAAAATTGATAAAACCACTATCACTGTTACCGGTGCATCAGTTAACCTAACAGGAATTTTAAAAAACTTACCCGCTCCAGCCTGCGACTGTCTGGTAATCAAACGATGGATCAATCCAGTGGGAAATATGTAAAATATTACAGTCTACAAGAATTCGCTACGGTGATGGCCCGGCAGCACAAGGTTTGACGTTTGACGTGTACTGCGTACAGACTAACGACAGTGCTGCGATTTTGCGACTGATTATTATTATTTTTTTAGTTCTCTGTAAGTCGCTACCAACGAAGAAATAATATATATTATTGTTGTTGCCGCAGCTTGCAATATCGTTTTGTCATTTATCGGGTTAAACCAACAACCTACAAATTAACATGACTGGAATCGTTACACTCAACTCACTTTTGGATAAAGTTATTTTGATCTAATTAAAATGTGAATCTCGTCTGTAAAGATAACTACAAATATAACGGCTTAACTCATGTGCGTGTTTCGGGATGGCCCGAATAGTTTCGGACCTATACGAGGTCCTTCCTCATAACCCATAAGCTCGCGACGCTTGTTTCGAAGTCGCGGCGGAGACTGACAAGTAACTGTACTGTACTGAAAACTCATATGCAAATTTGAATAGCTTAACAAGGTATTGCAGAAATAGGTTAAATTGATAAACTGTAAAATTGAAATAAATAGGATGCAAGATTTCAAAAGTTAAGGTCGTCACTATCCGTGTTACAATATTTAGTAATATACTGTACTGTAATATAATATTATAAGAAACTACCACAGAAAGTAGTTGTGCAATAATGTATGTTCCTAAAATCATGTGCGCACTACATTTTGTTACATTGAGCTGTCTGCTATATCTGATGACACATTTTTACGATGAAATATATATTATACTGTTTCGTCACTCGACGGTTCCTACACAAGGACATTATATCTATGATATAGGAAGCTATATGGTGATAATATACTATTATTTGCTTGCTATAAATAAAATTGTTTTCACAGCAAATAAACAGCAAAAACGTACAAGTCAATGAATAAGACTGTAAATGCAGTAAGTGACCTTTTAAGCCTTCTAGTGTCTGATGTAACGATGTTTCATGATACCATAATTTTGCAATAATGCAGTCATCATTTCCATATGATAGTATATAATCATTTAATTATTTTAATCCAAATACATTTTAATAAAAATTTGCAAGACGTGAAATCTTTAGTCTGCATTGGACGTATTAAAAAACATATCGGCCATCTTGTAACGTTTTAAAACGATGTTGATACTTACAAGAGGGATATGACGGTAGTTCAAACAAATATTGTGCAATAATAAAAAAAATTACGAAAATTGTAATTTTTGTTAATCTATCCGACAAAGTTCAATTGAAGCGAACACGATGATTTCATTATGAAATAGTACGGTAAAACAGACGTCATTTTTATTTCAGAACGAGTGACGCAGTAGTTTCCTTGAACAGGAGTCAACATTGTACGCGAGAAAAAGGCCATGGCTTATTTTATTATGCATATATGGATATTTTTAACTTAATAAAGTGTAAGAGCTGAATACACCACAATATTTATTTTCTGAATTTCATTTTTGTATTACAATTAAATAGAGCTCTCATCGGTTTTAATATTCATAGATGTATTATACGTAGATTAGGGAGCCAACCTAACACCTGTTCATCGAAAAAAAGAGAAATCAAATGAGTTTAACTATCTGTCTTGTTCCACCCGCGCATGCACAGATAAATAACGCTTGCGTGAGTCATGTGTCAGTAGTGAGAGAGGTAGATAATGCGATCGTTTCTTTCTTTGTATACTGCCGAACGTTGCCGTTTACAGGCAGCCGTATGTTTACCTCGCTCTATATATTATAATACCTCTATTTTAATATTTTTTTAAATACTTGTCATTATTTAAATACGCCATGCATCGTGCAATGTTCAAAACGAAAAAAAAAATATCTAAGTTGTAAAATTTGGCGGGAAAACATGATATTTATATAATATGAGACAGATTATAGATTACATTTTGGCTGCGTGTGGTTGACACAATCGTATGTCGTCATAAATTAATCGATTTTTCTAAGTACATTTTTATATAAGCCAGTTCTTTGAAAATCAGTGCACTAAATAATAATGCAATTCAAAATTGCAGTTTTTAATGATTCTTCATTCCCTAATACATATTTTATAATCAACTCCTGTAGGGTATATAAACACATTGTTTTTATGTAAAAAATGAGGCTTATGGTAATTGGATTATACGAATATTTGTTTATTAGTTGTTCAGAATCGGTTACCCGATTTTTATTTAATCGCTATAAATTATAATCTAAAATTGTTTACAGGAGATAACTTGACAATTAGTGAGAACTTTGTATGGAATGGTATCGATGTCAAAATATTGATTACGGCGGTGTGTAATAGTCGATGACAAATTTATTCGATACTATCTCATATAACTATTGTAACATTTGTAACTATTTTGTTATTGTTATTGTAATATATAAACATGTTATGAAATGATAATGTAATTTTAAATCTAAGTTTAATTTAATATTCGTTGTTTTAATGCAATGGCAGTTGTGTGCAGAATTTGTATGGGCCAAGAAACTAAAATGAGTGAGAAATTTAAGAGTGTTTCGGAACAAATTGTACATATGATCGAATTTTGTACTGGCGTTGTGGTAAAGAGACATACTTTATGATTAATACCTTAACATTGGCTGGAAATAAATATTTTTTGCATTTATATATTAAGAAAAAAACATCTGTATATTCATTAAATGTATGTTTTTAATCAATTTTGTCAGTTGCCGCTGATTTATGATAAAAGCTTGGAAGGGTACAAATTAACACAAAATAAATAGGACAATATTATTATTATACCATCACTCCAATTGCTTTACGGGGCAGATTGAGACCATAGAATGCTAAATATTTCCATCGTTACTAAACTGACGTCATTCTACATTAATATCTATTTACCGTCATTTAAATGAAACGGATACTCATATTTTCTTTTTAGATACAAAAGACAGACGTTTTGTCATCACAAATTTGCGAGAAATGCCATACAGACTTACAAATCGCTCACAAATTCAAAATGAGATGTGTCAGTTCAGAAAAAACTTTTCGGGAGCTACTGAAATTGAAAAGTAACAGCATAAAGTGTGAATCGGAAATCGAGGTTCCAGAGAACAGTAGAGATATAAAAGTGGAGATCAGTATTGATTACACTAATGATGTTGAGGTGAAAAGTGAAGAGATGAAGAATTCGGAAACGGTTAAATATATACGGAGGACCAGAGCACATACAATGAGTAAAAAAAGGTGATTATTAAATTAATATTATTATTCCATGAAAGAATATGTTCTGGAAGATTGACCTTTATTATTGTAATACAATTAAAAAATGTATTAACTCCCTTGTTGATGGGCTGGTTGCAAATGTGACTGCCGATCAAGAGCTCTCAGGTTCACATCCCAGGTTGGATACTATTGGAATTTTCTAATTTAGGATTTCTAGTAGTCACTCAGTCTGTATCTGTGTGCCCAGTGTATGGCAATAGATTCACCACCTATTTCACAGGACTTAAGCATAATGTGCTGAAACATGGGAGTGTACTACACATCTCTGTCTAACCATTCGGGGATGACAGGCGTGATGTTACATTTTTTCATTTGCGAATAGAGTGTAATATCTTAAAAACGCTATCTTTCAGAAGCAGTTTAGAAAGTTTGAAATCATATTTATCATCTAATCATATGTCTATTAAAATAGTTATATGTATATCATAGATAAGTCTATAATTTATATAAAATTATAATACTCATAGAATAATTATGATGTCAAACTTTCTGAACTGTTTTCTGAAAGATAGTGTTTTTAAGATGTTACACTCTAGTCTCAAATGAGTGATATGGTATAAAATATTAGTCAACATCACCTTGCCGGCTTTAATAGCATCTACTCTATAAGAATTGTATTTCTACTTTATCCATAAACCTAGTTGACAATTTTCAGTAAGAATAAAGAGAAGAAGCCAGCAGCAAGAAGGATAATAGACTCAATGGAGCCAAAGCTGAGCTCTAGACGAGGACTCAACAAATTCAAGAGATTGTTCTGTGAGCCGTGCCAGCTTAAATTTGAGAATAGAAAAGAGTCAGTGGAACACAAGAAGAGGGTGCACAAGGAAGTGCAGAGCTGGATTTGTGAGGTTCATGTTAATCATTATTTTTATTGTTATTTTGACTGCCTCATTGGTCTGGTGGTTGTTATCAATATGACTAATCAAGAGGTCTTCACTTCAATCCTTGGATAGGCTACTTATGTGTTTTTAACTAGAAATGTTTAGTATTAATCCCCACTCTCCATTTGTGTCCAGTATAGGGAATAGACTCATCTATTCAACACTGGGATAGAAACTTTCCCAAACAGCCAGTATCTGACTTATTTGTAATGCACCTATAGTTTTAATATACCTCTTCACTCTTACTCTCTACCAGGTATGCGGCAAGTCTTATGCGCACCGGTCCTCCCAGATAGCCCACATGCGTTCCCACTATGCGGCTCGCTACTGCTGTCATCACTGTGACTACAGTACTTATAATAAATATGATCTGATCAAGCACGTGAAGATACACACAGGTAGACAGATATTAGGAACAAAGATTTGACTACTAAATGGTAGTATAACTGAAAATTCCCTATAGTGGTTCGGAGTTAGGATTTGTGTTTGTATGGTAATAGACCCATAGTCAAGCAATGGGTTTTCGCATGGTGGCGAAAAGTGAAAATGTCACTGCGTTTTGCCCACCTCTTTAGGGAAATACAACTATCCTTACATAATTAACCTAATGCAATAGATTGGCTTTATTATTATAAATAATAGTAACATTACTCCTGTAATTTGCATCAACAGAGCACATAAAATAGCAAAACGGTAAATTCAGTTTATAACATTAAATGCAGCACCTTTGCAACTCACTCAACTTTGATGTTTAAACAACTCAACATTATTATTATTGTTACAAAAACATTTTACTGTCTACAGATTAAAATAATGTCTAATCACAGCTCTATTAAAGTATAAAATATTTGCAGGTGATAAGTCGTACAAGTGCTCTCAGTGCGCGGCCTCGTATAGAACATCGTCGAATCTGCGCGCCCACGAGCGTCTGCTGCACGAGCGGAGACGTGCGCACGCGTGCCCGCTCTGCGGCAACGCGTACAACGACAAGGCCACCCTCAATCGACACTTGGACGCTCACAATGATATCAAGCGGTGAGCTAGCGGTTCCCCTGCTCCCGCGAACTCGCCCTCCACTGCCTGAGTCCCCACCGTCTCACCTCCGAGCCACAAGCAACTGAGTTTAGTTCCCCCTGCCCCAACGAGCTCGTCCCTTACTTCCTGAGCCCCACCATCTGATCCCCTACGCCCAAACAACTGACCCCCCATCTGTATCTCTCATCCCTCACAACCCAAAGAAGAAACATTCGACCCGTTCATTACAATCCACCAAGTCAACAAATGCACAAGCTATTCTATACACGAGACGAGACGGGACATGAAATAAAAAAAAATTCGATCAATTTTTGGAAAATAATAGAATAAATTATTTATGTTAAGTGTACTAAAATTTAGCGTAACTTATATGTAGTGTCTTATATGATTTTAAATTATTAAATTGCTAAGTGTACATTTCGTTGGCGATCCTGAAATAAATAAATATTAAACCTCCATTCTGTCCCCAGGCACATCTGCGAGGTATGCAACGCTGGATTCACAAAGAGGTCCAATTGGAAGAGGCACTTGTTAAACCTGCACGACATCACTTTACCCAATGTCAGACGCGGCAGGCCTAAAACAGAGATTCTCATTTTGGACAGATGTGAAAGAGAAGTCAAATAGGGGCAGAGAGTAAAAGAATCATCATTAGTCCATCCCAGTTCAACACAGGATCGCTGTAAGCCAAGATTAAAGGTTTTTTGCCCAATATTCTCACGCTAAGAATGAGGGTTGAGGATCATAGAGCACTGCTTGCGCTACTGCCTGTCCGGAGCCAGGGTGCTTGGCTGAAGAGGACGAATAATAAACAAATATGGTTAGAGCTTAACCTGATCTTTTCCAGTCTTACCTGAGGGGTTGATGAAAGACAATTTGGAGGAGGTTGAAAAATATATAGATGAACAGTTGCGATTATAAAGAATGCTTTCTTTAATTACGTGAAGTAGTTATTCAGTCTGTAAGGGAGATGGGAGTTACAAAGAAAACAGCAAAAGAATTATAAGTTTCATGATGGTACAAAGAGTTTAAATATCAAAAGTATAGGACACCAGCCTGATCAGTATATGTTTGGATGGGTCTATGTAGTTTATCAGCCACCTGGTTACCATAACACAAGCTCTTGATGCTTACTTTGGGATCAGATGACTTTGTGTGGAGATGTGTAAGGATATTATATTTATAGTTGTTGTGAGATTCAAGATGGCTGCCAGTTACAATGAATAGTTACTCAAATATTTTTTATATATAAAGTAATAAAGCCGTTTTATAACGATGATTTATTATTTAATGTGTGATTGATTATGTTAGATGAAAAATATATTTTTTAAATCTACCCTCTCGTGATTTATTGTGGCCATGGAAGTTGTCTTATTTTTATTATAATCTTGTACTATGTGGTATTTAAACGACATATATTTGTACGTCCAATATGTTCTTGTTATCAATACATATGGGTGGTGCCGTACTGTGGGTAGCGGCACTATGCTTACTCCACGTTACAAGACGTTACGAATACGGGTTGGAGCTCACAGAGTTCAGCCTCTAGATAAGATATTTGACTGATATACATTTAAGACCAATGCAACATAGATTCGACTGCATTAAAAGTCAGTTCCTGATCGTTACATCAACAAATTTAAGTCATATATTAAAACAAAACTTCCACAGTTAAAACATTATATATTAACAATTATATAAGTTTTATATAGTAATATATCTGTAACAGTCAATTGTATATTAGAATAAAATGCTTTAAATATTAATATATTATATACTGGCTTAAAGGTGGAAGCAGACAGAGCTAGAATATATAATATTATTATACTCTGCTACAATGTATATTATGAAAAACTACCACAGACGGTAGCTACACTATAATATATATATATCTTCGCGGTGATTATCTGCACAGTAGTGTCTCGCTATACCGAGCTATGTCTCGCTATATCTGTCCACATATCGACGACGCAACAGATATATACGACAGCTCCGTATTCGATCACTCGAGCGTGACTGTAGACAGTATATCGTGATATAGCATCATGCGCCTTGTTGTTATATACATTATAGCTCCTTTACTGTAATATTTAAGTTATATGTACATATATATATTCACAAAACGTTTAACAATAATATGTTTTCCATATTGAGCTATCAACATCATAAGCTTTACTACACTTCTGACATATATTTTTAAATAGTCTCCTACCAGTATCCTCTTGTGCCTCAAACCACTTTAATATATAGTTTTTGTAGGAAATATTTATATATTTGGAAAATAAATAGAAGAGAGTATTTCTTAAACTCCGCAAAGAGTTGGAACGTTTGATTAAGGAGTCCTGGGAATGTACTACACTCATCTGCCAAACCCTTAAAGGAAATACGGGTGCGATGTGATGTTGTGTTATATGAGAACATGTGAGGGTTGATCAGGCAAGTGGGACTGGGGCAGGTGCAGGGGCGGGTGTGGGGGCAGGCAGGTCGCGCAGCTCCCCGCGGCGGCGTCCAGGGCGTGCCGCGGGCACGGCTATGTCATGCTGTCTCTGTAGATGCTTCTTCCAATAGCAGCGTCTAGTGAAGCATGCTTGGCAGACGTCGCACCTGTATCTGGGCGGATGAGGCCAAGTGTTAAATATACCACCGATGGAGTTATATGTATATTGATATACTGTGCTATAATGTATGTGGTAACTATGCTTAACTGCGGTATTACAGAAACCACTTACATTAAAACAATATTGGTATAAGACAATGAAGAAAATGGTCATAAATTTATCAATATAAACATATAAATTAATAGAAAATAGTTACAGATAATACTTAATCCATAACTACAAGAAGATGAGATAACCACAGTTGGGCACTTACAAAATCAAAAGGGCCATAAAATTTCAAGCAAACATTTAAAACTCCAACCCAATTTTATTATTAAATGTTTCATGAGTATTTCAGTCTCCGCCGCGAACTCGCTGGAAGCGCCGGGAGGTCATGAGGAAGGACCTCGTACAGGTCCGAAACTAGTCAGGCCATCCCGAAAAACGTACGTGAGTTAAGCCGGTACATTTATAATCATGTACATTCCAATTATCACCAATATACAGTTATCCCAGACATAAGTGAATGGGCATGGTTTAGACAAGCATGCTACATCCAAGACCACATCTCGCTTACCATCAGTTGAGATTGCAGTCAAACGTAAGCTAAATGACAAAAAAGAACTCCCCCTCCTCTCACTCCAGTCACCTTTCTCCGCTCCGCCGCTATCAGTCAAACACGAGCCTATTTCTAAATGACAAAAGAAGAACTCCCTTCCCCCGTCCCCTCTCACCTCTTGATGTCGTTGTGCGAGTCGAGGTGCCGGTTGAGCTTGGTGCGGTCGTAGAAGGTGCGCGCGCACAGCGGGCAGCCAAAGCGGCGCACGCGCTCGTGCGTCAGTCGCACGTGCGCGTGCAAGTTGGAGGACGTGCGGTACGCGGACGCGCATATCGGACATATGTAGGACTTGCTGCCTACAACATGGGCCTATTGCTCAACAGATGGCGCCACTTGTTCTCTGAATCATGGCTACATAAAGGCATGACTGCCTTGTTGTTGGAATGGTTCGATTTCTAGTTTGAGAAAATTATTATTGGGGTTTTTCTAGCTTGAAATTCACAGTGCATGGGCTCATACACATATTTTCTAGTATCACTGTAGTAGTAAAGGGGCCAGATTTGTGCTTGGTGTAGGACGAAAAGTTCACTATCTATACTATAATAGGGCATACAGCATAATTGTATACATACACTACATGATTGTATACATGTAATGTATATTACACTTCTTTGCCTAACCCTTTGTGCAAATACAAATGTGATATTATTTTATGTGACTATATAAACATGCTAGTTAGAATATACTAAAACAATTTAAGCCACAAGTGTGCTTACCAAAGAAATGCAAGCACTTAGAGTGGCCCGATAATAGGATATAGTAATGATAGATGGCAGTAGTATTGCAGTAGAAATGGAAGGCATAGATGGCAGTAAGCTTAAGTATTTAAATAGAGACTCTCCTATGTAGAGTGACACTCACCTGTATGTATCCGAACATGCTTGACCAAGTCATATTTGCTGGTGCTTTTATAGTCACAAGTGTCACAAGCAAACTGTGGAGGGTAGTGGGACCGGATATGAGCCAGATGAGACGAGCGGTGGATGAAATCCTTGCCACATATCTAGGAATTAATTACAATTAGTAGCAATAATAAAATTAACATATTTTATGTTCTTTGTCAGCCTAAGTTCACTGCTGGATATAGACCTCCTCTGAAGAGTTTGCACATAATCCTCACCTTTGGCATGAGTGCTAGGGCTCACAGTATGGCTTCTAGCGCCGGCCGCTGTTGCCTATTAACAACTAAGGCATTTAGTCCTATAGTGGTAGGCTCAGCATACTCTATCAGACATATTAGAGAACAAATAAAAATATATCACCTACCTCACAAATCCATTTCTCTGGTGCATTGTGGTACTCCTTCTTGTGTTCATCTGACTCTTTCTTATTTTGAAATTTTAAATTACAAATCTCACAGCACAGTCTTTTGAATTTTAGTTTTTTTAATCTTGAAGGATTTTTTGTTTTATATGAACCACACTTCTTCATTCTCACTGTCTTTATTTGTGCATCTTCATTTGGTAAACTAGAATAATACATACTGATATATTTCATCATCATCATCATCACCATCAGCCTATTCCCATCCACTGCTGGACATAGGCCTCTCCAATGGTACGCCACTAAGATATTTAGATAATGATAATAATATCTCGGGACATTGAATTATATCTGCACGCACAGCCAACTGGTCCCAAAGTAAGCATTAAGGGAGCTCAGATTATGATAACCAGATGGCTGATAAACAACATATAGTACACATATAAATATGCACTTATGTAGGCATTTTTACACCAAGACATATTACAAACACTTACTTGTACTCATCACAGAAATATTTATTCTGGGTAAAAATCAAAAACACAGGCTAGCACATCAGTCAGGTTCACTAACAACTGCACCAATGGGCCATATAGCATAACACTCATTTCCAAAAAGAAATACAGTGAATGTAGTACTCATATATTTTGCCTGTTTTCTTATTTGTCTTATGGAATTGAGGGGAGCCTATTGGAATATATGGAATAATAGGAGGCTTATATCCAGCCGTGGAATAGAAATTGGCTGATGAAGATGATGATGTATAGATGCCCTGGAAAATCTCAGTGTGAAGTTGAATAAACTTAAATAGATAGAGTTTAAAAGATAGTATTTACCTATTTTCTTTCCTTTTTAATCTGACTTTTTTACTATTCCTGCATTTTTCCATTACAATGGCATCTTCGATTTTGATTTGTGATTTAGAATTGTTGTCCAAACTTAAATCTACATGGTTGAAAACAACTCCATCACAATTCTCATCACCTTTAAGAACATCAGCCTGTTCATCATTTTTCACAACACTTTCATCATAAAATCTGTTATCATTTGTAACATTGTCATTGTGAACACCACTTTTCAGATCAGCACCATTTTGTATATCTACATTCGGTTCATCTTTTGGTTTCTTGACTGATAGATTCCGGAACATAAATTCTGAGTTGAGACAGTTTAGCTTGAATCTGTGAGCTGTGTGTAGTTCTTGTATACATATTACACATATTTTCGATGGCAGACTTTCTTCGTTTGTTAACTGGAATAAAGAAATGACGCAGGTATACTAACTAATATGAGTCTATAAAGTGGTCAGAGAATATGTCTGCTAGACATGATTTCTGGGTTCAATTCATACCCAGAACAAAGTGTTTTGCATGATTAGAACATTGTAGAATAGAAAACTTATTCCATCAGTGATGGCATGACATGGCAAGCTTATGATAATTAATAAAATACAAAAATGGTATATCAAATGATGAATGGACAAGTGTTAAGAGTAATTGCACTCAGTGCTCTGCTTACTCCATAAGAGAACTGGCAACATGATATGTATGTATGTTAAGTATAAAAAGAGAAAGTAACAATATTAGTTGATGTGTTTATTGTGAGTATGTATATAGTCAATATATATGTATGTACTTAGAAAATTTCCACATAATTAAATGTATTATAGTAATACAGTTTCTACCTAGTTTAGTATCAGATAGACGAGTTATCCTCAGAAATCATTATTTTTTATAGGATTAGGAACAGTGTTAAAATTTTATTTCACTGCTGAACCACCTTATACATAACTATAAAAATAAAGTTCTTATAGTCAGATGTGTGTTCTAAAGCTCATTTACTTGGTCCTCAAAGTGGAGAATGAACAATGAACCAATGTTATCCTAATCACAGTATAGGAGAGACATCTATTAAGAATATTAACATCTTATAACCACAGGTTTATAACTATTTTGATCATATATTATATTGTCTATGGCATATGGTCTGGATATGATTTTGAAACTCATCAACTATGTAATGTATGTTGCAAAGAATGGATTAAATTGGATCTTAAAGTTCTCGAAAACAGAGATTTCGAGGATATTTATACATATCACATAAATAGATACAGGTATTATCCTGCCTCTTATGCGTAAATTTTTAAAAAGAGGATATGGGTAAGTCGTTTTGTGATTGATATTAAAACCACATAAATTTAAGGAAAAAACGTCGGAATTTGTAACCAAGATCAGTCATATACGTAGTATTTGAGAGGTAAATAACGCTTTCGTCCCAGATGTTTTTTTAACTGATGTGGTGTAAGAATAGAATTTACCAAAACTCCTGTACAAAATTGAATTTTATCAACCAAGTCATTTTTTGTGTTTGTATCGAATATTTGCATCAATTCCGTATGCGTGTTTACACAGACCCTACATAACTCCATTACAGTTTTTAAGTGGTTTGTACTATAAAGATACTTTGAAATATTATAAGAAAATCAATAATGAGAGTCGTTTTCTAAAATCTAAAGTTACTTTGCATTTTGTACAACAGGTGTCAGTCGTCAATTGTCATATTTACGTGTAACAGTGTTGCCAGGTTTTTTTTAGTCTTAATTGTTAATACGGGCTGGGGCAAGTGAATTAGAAATGTTTGGGGCTGAAAGCTGAATATTGTATTTGTTGGGTAAATAAAAGAAATTAAATTACCTCCAGAATTCATCATCACGTTTTATCGTAATGAAATATATGGATTTTT